>CALNVZ010003430.1:36426214-36439370 GCA_940671915.1 Paracentrotus lividus | reverse complement strand
ATAGAGAGAGATACACATCTGCAACTTTGAGGTAATAGGCAATAATTATTTTATATTGAAGAGTGCACAGTCTATTACATATTACAATCTACACTGTACATACATGTATGTCTAGTTAAAATTTGTACCCAGTAGAAAATGCTTTAATATGTGCGCTTGTTAAAATGGGTTACCCAGCAATGAATATATTGAATTCAATAACTACGTTTACATGAAATACATGTAAAGCACATTGATCAAGGATATGTATCACTATGACTTGTTGAATATTGTGTATATAATAATTAATTATTGTTATCATTATAGAAATTGAACAAATTAATTCCAAATAATAGATATTTAATTTGTATATTAACAACAACAAAAAAATATAAAATATCCATTACCGTTATCATTGTTATTGTTTAAATTAATACGCTTTTCCCTGAGCAGTCCAAAGCACTTACAAAGACATTTCTCTTAAAGTACATGTAGGAAAAAAGTCATAATTACAGCATTTGAATTACAGAAAAAAAAGGTTTTAATTCTTCTTTAAAGAAGTGTTATACATGTACATAAGGCAAAGTGCATCACGAAGCTTGCAAATTCCTGCAAGTGGAGTTTATTATGGCCAACAATAACAGAGATATGGCGATTCACGAAGGTGTCCTTAAGCCTAGCTTAAATCTGTGGTTTAACTAGGAGTAGTAACATGTGACACAATCTGTCAAATTTGTTATGTTCTTACACGTTTACTGGGTTCTGGAATTGTACTTTTAATGGTAGAAAAACTTTTGTAACTTTATCAAAATTCTGAATAACTCGAAATGTACTGTTTGGATTTTGTGCCACATTTCGCTACTCATAGTTACATGTAAACCATAGTTTTTAAGCTATGGCTTAACTTTAGTAACTTTTGTGGATACGGGCCAATGTGGTTTATTATTTGACAAACTAGAGGGAGCATTTCATGAAAAAAAATATTCACGTGATTCTCACTGACAACTATTTATACTAGCCACTGAAATACTTGTATCTGATTGGCTGAGAGCAAATTTGTCGGATAAAATGTTAAATTGGTCCTTTCATGAAACACCCCCTGGTGCACTCACCCAATTGCCAGTGTGATGAGGACATCTGAACATTGTCTCGAGATTCAATTATCTTTCCTGTATCATTGGTCATAATCCCCTGAAAAAATGACATGGATACAAAAATTCATCATAACCTCAAAAGAAATGTTAAAAACGGCTTAAGACTATGACTATTAAAGGAAACCAAACCACAAGGAATAAATTAGTGTTTTAGGGAGAATGAATTGAGAGCGATAGATGCCAACACTAGAGAATAATAAGAACATTAGAAAGTAGAACAAAATAACACAAATAGTTTAAACAGTTATCCAGATTTTTGCATCAATTTTGGGAATGCATTCACATCAATAGATTTCTTTCTCTTGTGATGTTCAGCTGTTTTAACTATTTGCGTTATTAATTAAAATGTTCAACAACAATTTTGGAGTGCTGGCATCTCTGGAAAGGAGCAATTTTTTTTCAAGGTCTCCTAAAAAATCGGCTGTAAAAAAAACCTTCATAAACATTCTTTGATGGATTTCCTCCACACTTCACACTCATATGTTCTTTTCTTTTCCTCCTTTTTTTGAACAATTTAAATTCCAGGGTTTAATCTCCTTTAAAGGGATTGAGTAACTTTCAAAAACAAGAGCAATTAGATAAGATTAATAAAATTATATTGTTCCAACAGTAAAAACAACTACTGAATGTTTCAGATCAAATGGAAGTCATTTACTACCTTAAAACAGTGTACAAACAATGCCAAGCATACAGCCGAACTACTAGTACCCTCTGCTGCTAGCTAAGCAGGCGCTAGGGACGGGACTTTACACAGGAAATGGGTGTATGCTGTGCTATGTGGAAAATCACATGGTTTATAACCATCTTGGGGTTGGTTTTATAAAATTTGGTATGAAATCATTGATATCTCGAAGGTAAGCAGCAATTAGCTCGCAATTTTGAGAGATACCAGACTGACCTATGTGTTTATAATTATGTTGGCAAAATAAGCTAAATCGATAAATGTGATTTGAATATCATTCAATGTTACTGCATCCTTTAAGTACCTGTCTGTGAATCCAGATAGAGGGCTTCCACCTGTGGTTCTCAAACACATAGACATTCTTGGAGTCTGTATGTGGTTGGCTGCCGAGAACTACTGTATATTCTAAAATGTAAAATAATAGTTGTCGCTGGTTAGCTTTCATTATGAAATGTCAATACATTGTAATATCTTCCTTGTTCTACTATTCTATATATATTTTTTTACAATTTCCTCCGTTTAATGAAAGTTTGGTTTTGTATCATTAAATGCTGAGTGTATCTGTACAATATATTTGTTACTAACACTGTTAAGACATAATAAATTTCACATTCCTGCTCACACATACATGTATAATGTAAAGAGGGTCATTTGCTCCTTGTCATAACATTCACTTGTTTACCAATAATAACTGACTAAGTCATTAGTATCAATGGCATGAATATTATAAATTACATTTGACCATGATTTACGCTCCTTCTCCAACATTCCACAAATCTCCCCATCATCCTCCAGCCTCTATCTTACATACGTCATCTTTAAACATCCTCAGTAACATATCCCAAGGTGGGCCATGGTGTGGGCTCTCATCCATTATATCTTCCTCTCCTCCCTCCTCCCCTACCACATCATCTGCCAACTCTCCCTCCTCCTCCCCTCACAATTCCATTAGGGGCCTACTATTCATCCTCCATCTTACACTCACCTTTACACATCCGTCGTCCAAATCCCAAGGTGTGTCTCATCCATTATATCTTCCTTTACCCGCTCCCCCAATAACTGTCATCTCTTCACCCCCCCCCCACCTCTTCATCTACTCACAGTCCAATACTATTATTCTCCATCTTTAATCTTATCTCACTTTTAAAAATTATAACCCCCAATGAGACACACGGGAGTATGGTCTAGTCAAAGTTCGCATACCACAACAGCTCATATCCTTCAGCACATATCAAAATCAGTAACATCATTTTAGCCTCTTCTCCTCTCCTCCTCCTCCTCCTCCTCTTCCCTTTCCCCTTCCCTTCCCCTTCTCCTCCTTTTCCTCCTCACACAAGCCCATACCATCCTCAATCGCTCCATCTTTTCTCACCTTAAAATATCGTTCCTCAACCGCCCCCCCCCACAGGTAGACCCACTGGCCCGTATTCTACTACGAGTCTAGAGTTGTACGACATTAACCCTATTCTCTGGGGGAGTCAAATTTGACCCCCCCCTGTAAAAATCCGCGACTGCGCGCAACCGCTGCAAATCGCGACCCGGCGTTCTATGACTTTTTTTTTTCAAGTGTCCCGCAACTTTTGATGCCAAGTTCGAAAAATCAGACACCCCGTTGTCAAGCGTTACGTACCATTATGTATCGCATGTCGGCCGAAATTGATCAAAAATCGTCATTTTTGCATTCGTTTGGTACAAAATAACCGTTTTTCCTAAAGTTGCTTTCGAACACTGATAATTGTGCTTTCTAAGCCTTTTGATTGATTAGATTTTTCTTTATATTGATGAAGAAACATTTCTCAATCCTAAAAAATAACAAAAAGAAAGAAATACATAAGAAATAAAAACAATACAATACATAGAAATCTCACAAAACAATAAGAATACAAAAGAAATTGATAAAAAATTCAAAATTTGTCAATTCAATATTGTTGACTTTGCTACTCAGCAACCCTTTTTTAAAAATTTGAGCTTCATATAGACCGGGTGCCCACGGGGGTCACCCCATCAAAAAAGGAAAACAATTTCTTGTGTATAGATATAAGATTACATCGTCTCATATGAGGAATCGGTCGTCTGGCAGGTTCTATGTGGTGAGTATGGCAGGGGGAGGCCCCAAAGTGGTAAAAAAATGAGCTAGATCATCAAAAAGGAAACCCTAAGAAAACCTATATGAAAAGATTGCCATAGTCCACAGGTAATACCCCGTCACACTGAGCTGCGTTCCTACTACGTCCTTGCAAATTTGGTGCCGAACGGGCATAGTCTGTGGTGTTTAACTGAGTGGACGTAGTAAATACTTCTTACGATCTGTTTACGACTTCATGGACTAGCTCGGTCGGAATTTCCAAAAAAGTGTTCAAAAAAATCGGGCGCCCCATCTCGTCTAAAATTTAACGGGGTGGCAAGTACCTGAAACGAGATGGACGTACTACATACGAAATTGCCGTACTTAAATCGTTCTAACTAAGATGTGCTAGGACGTCATACAAATGAGCATTGTATATTAGTTTATTGCAAGTTCTAAAATTAAACGTAGTGACAACGTTCCTTAAACGGGTAGGACTACTCTGAACGAGAAGGACGTATCTACGAACATACGTTTCAATTTTTAAACAAAGATGGCATGTCATAATTTCCCGTCACACTGAGCTAGTTCTCACTGCGTTCTAGGTAGTTCTTTGGTGAACGGGCTCAATCTGTTTACACACGGACTGGAACGTAGTGGCAGACCTTTTAGAATCTAGTACAGACCGTTTACAATCTTTTACGAACTTGGCGAACGGGTTCCGAACGGAGAGAACGGAAAGGCCATTCCGATTTTTTTTGAACATGTTCAAAAAAATCGTACTGGCTTCAAGTTCTAAAAAAATTAAACGTAGTGACAACGTTCCTTAACGGGTAGGACTTACTCTGAACGAGAAGGACGTACTGCGAACTTTGGTACCTAACTTTTATCATGCTGCGCACATAAGGCACTTTTTTAGTGACCGTTTTGGACGTGCACGAACGGTATAGAGTGAACGAGCAGTTTACTCGTTTCTGAACTGGATAACACGTATTGCGGACGCGATAAAGACGGAATTGACGTAACGAGAACTATTTATGAACTGCCTAGCATCGTATTCAAGAAATTATTTTTCAAGTTATAAGTTCCAACCGACCAAAGCCCGTTCAGCATTTTTTTTAACGGGCAAAAACGGGCAAGAACGTTGTAGAACCGACCTCAGTGTGACGGCCCCCTAAAGGAATGAACACTGCCAGAACGTTTAAAGTGGTGAAAGTGCCCGCCAGAACGCCCGCCAAAAGGGCCCCCAAAATGAGCTAGATCATCAAAAAAGGAAACCCTAAGAAACCTATATGAAAAATTCGGCCATAGTCCAGAGATAAAGGATGAACAATGCCAGAACGATTTAAGTGGTGGAAAGTGCCGCCAGACGCCCCTCATATGAAAACGTTGGGGCTTCTTTCTAGGAAAACCATTTTCAACGCACGATTGTCAATGGAAGGAATGCCCGAAAAACGGGAGTTTTTGTTGATATATATGGAATAAAAAAAATCGAGAAGATCATTTACTTAGTTACACAGGTTTATGAGGGTTAATGTATATAAACAAGATAAAACCTTGGGAAGAATATTTTTTTACCCCTAACCCTCGCGTTTTTGAGCTTTAAAATCTCCCATTTTAGTCATTTTTGGTCGTTTTTCTGTGTGAAAATGATATTTTGGTCAACAGCAGTCACTAAAAGCTTTCTGTAAAATTCAGCAGCGCATCGATTTCTAGTTACGCTGAGTGAAGTAAATATATTAATTTCTCTTTCCAATGATTTTAACTTCTTTGTGATTGGTCAATATTTTCCCCCGCGTTTTTGATATCATAAAAAAAAATATCATGATAAAATACTTCGATCCTGACTGCACATGCTTGCACTCTCCTTTTACACGGTCTTTTATTCAGGGCATTGTTATCGCGATATCGACGGTCAGACGTAGAGAGAGTCTATACCCAGTACACACATTTCCCGTAAGATTATTTCTGGTCGTTAGTGCACTGTAGTGGAACTGTGCGTGTTTGGTATAAAATAACACTGTCCTTTTTGATTGTTCACGTTTTCATATGAAAGTGCCAAAATTCAAAATAATGAGCTAGATCATCAAAAAAGGAAACCCTAAGAAACCTATATGAAAAGATTCGCCATAGTCCAGAGGTACAGGAATGAACAATGCCAGACGATTTAAGTGGTGGAAAGTGCCCGCCAGACGCCCCTAAAGTGCCAAAATTAAAAAAAAATGAGCCAGCTAGATCATCAAAAAGGAAACCCTAAGAAACTTACATGAAAAGATTCGCCATAGTCCACAGGTAAAGGAATGAACAATGCCAGACGTTTTAAGTGGTGGAAAGTGCCCGCCAGACGCCCCCAAAGGGCCTCCCAAAATGAGCTAGATCATCAAAAATGGAAACCCTAAGAAACCTATATGAAAAGATTCGCCGTAGTCAACAGGTAAAGGAATGAACAATGCCAGACGTTTTAAGTGGCGGAAATTGCCCGCCAGACGCCCCCAATAATGAGCAAAAATTGAGCTAACCCTAAGAAACCTATATGAACAGATTTGTCATAGTCCAGAAGTAAAGGAATGAACAATACTACACACAAAAAATGAGAACTAGTTTCCATGAGTAAAACCCGTGTGCTACTCTTGGAGGCGAGTGCTTTTATTCGTATATCACGTATTTTTACTTCAGAATCTGTGTTTCTGTTAAAAGTACACACCCGCTCTTCCAGAACATGTAAATTTAATAAGGGGTACTCTAGAAAAAAAAAATTATTGAGTATATATACACAATAAATTTTTTCCCTTGAGTATCCCTTAGTAACTTTACATGTTCAATTACGTAAAACACTTGTGCAAGTGAGTTTCTCTTCAACTTGGTACGGTTTGGTGGATGATCGGGTAAAAACACTAACAATCGAGTAAAGTGAGAATTGCTGAGAAATTCTATATAGCCTGTAATTCACTAGATGAGTAAACTACGACACGTCTTCGTACGTCTCAAGCCTCGTGAAAGTCTTTGAGAGTAATTTTACTGGCTATGCGGTACTTTTACATGTTGCGCCCGGTAGGCCTACGCCTACTCGGATCACGAGTACGGACATCATCGAGATAGACTGCTGCACGAGGTATGTTCTACGCGTACTTACGTACATGTATAGCGGAAACACAGAGTTAAACGCACTAAACATCGAGAGCGGAGAGCGTGCAGGCTCTTGTCTTTGGGTGAGTCCTATTCCTTTTTCTTTGTTTGTTTGCCTGTTTTTATAATGATATTTGGAATGTTCCGATGATATACATCGTCTGATAACACTAACAGCTAGATTAACATGCATGGATTTCCCATTACTTTGTCAGTCATGTACACAGTTTGAGTTTGATGCATTGATGTAAGTAATGCAATGTATTGGTTTGTGTGAATTGATGCTCTGAAGTGAGTAATGCAGTGTATTGGTTTGAGTGAATTGATGCACTGGTGTGTATATCATCGGAACAGGCGCATTCCAAATATCATTATAAAAACAGGCAAACCGAAAAACAAAAAGGAATAGGACTCACCTAGTGAGTAACGCTTTACATACTCAGAGAGTCAGTAAGTAAAGGTTGCACAAACTCATCACACGCAAGTTGATGAATTTGTGCAACCTTTACTTACTGACTCTCTGAGTATGTAAAGCGTTACTCACTAGATTAGTTTGTGCAATGTATTCAAAACAATTAGTTATGTTACTCAATAAAATGAGTTAATTAAATAAACTCATTTTGGTGTGTCACTATATTGTCAAATCAAAAATACTCGATTAGGTGCGTTTTCAAAGTAGCTTTATTGAGTGAAAGCACTCATGATGTGTGTCACTATATAGTCAAAAATACTTGGATATTTGAGTTTGATCACTCATATATGGAAGTTCTCATTTTTTGTGTGTAGACGTTTAAGTTTTGGAAAGTGCCCGCCAGACGCCATTAAAGTGCCAAAATGCAGAATACTGAGCTACATTAGTTGGAAGGGAAACCATACGAAACATACTTGAACACATTCTCCATAGAACACAGATACGAATGAATAATGCCACACAATTTAAGTGGTGGTGAGTGCCTGCATGACTCCCAAAAAGGGCCTAGAAATTGAACTAGATCAGCTGGAAAGGAAACCCCGTGAAACGGGAAATTGTTCGGCAAAGTCCAAATAGGCCTATAAATGACCAATGCCAGACAGTTTAAGTGGACGGGAGTGCCCGCCAAATGCCCCATATATAAGCCGATGCAGGCGCTTATAAAGATATTCTTAATTGTGTAAAATTGAACAAAAAAGGAGTAAAAGCCCCATTTATATTAATAATGATAGGCCTACATACGATTTTATATGATCTAACCTCAATTATGATGCAAATTTATTTTGTCCACTTTAATTGTAGTACAGCCAAAATCAAAATATAATTTGCGAAAGCGGACACTTTCCTATCACAGATCAAATGAGCTACCACTTAATTTCAATAACTTTCATACATTTCATGTATAAATGACTTTTTACTGATGGTAGTAATAATAGTATCCAATAATAACGTCAGTTCTGATAACTTGCCTCTCTATTAATTATGGGAAATTATTTAAAGACTTTTTTTCATAAAACATAATATTACAAGCGTGAAGCGCCCGTTCTGATAACCACTGGCATAGCGCACCCCCCCCCCAACTAACAAAGAATTGCTCCCCGCTCGACACTTAATGAATGCTCCACCCCTTACAAAAGAAAGAAATTCGTGGCTACGCCAGTGCTGATAACTATTCTAATAACAATGGGACCATTCTACAACATGACAATATCATCGAAAAGGGGGTAATGTTCTGGGCTCCTTATTTTGGCTATAAATAGTAGTGTACATGCAGGTAATATGGGCCCCTAAGCTCATTTGCCTAATTTGCCATAAAATTACGAAATGACACAGCAGTCTAATCTTTGTTTATATGAATCAATAACTACTGCTCTAACTTTTAATTGTGAAGAAAAACAATTATCACCAACCCACTGTCTGCAATATTCAAATGTTTGACGTCATTACCAAAGTGCCCATATTACCTGCATGTGCAGGTAATATGGGCAGATGTATTTAATGTATGTTTTAAAAAACTACAATGACTCTACAATGTCTGGAATTTGCTTAAATGTTTGAAAATCATTAACTTTAAAATATAATTTGAAATTATAAGACCCTTCAGTAAATCCTTGACTATATATTTCATTGTTATTATTTTGTATATTATTTCTTTTTTTAATATTATTTAAATATTATTTTCATTATACAGTCAATATAGCCTACAATAAGTTATTTATATTAATTATATACTGTGAATATACCAAAAAAATCGTAGAAAAAAGATTGATGCTCATCCCAATATTAAGTACCAGAATCATTTCCGCCATTTTGGATGTCCCATATTAACCTGCACTAATGTTGCTGTGTCAGGCAATGCATTCAATGCCACATGCACCCCTTCACTAAACAAATTGACCTGTACACGCTAGTATGATCAAAATGAAACTATAGCTTACTAAATAGACAAAACAATGAGGTCCCCTTCAAACACTCTTTCACCATCACATTCTGTGAAATATCAAATTTTACATCAGGGTAAAATAAGCCGTAATTTTACCTACCTTGTTGTTTCAGCAATTTCTCAGAGAAATTTCGGCATCAGATGCTCTCACGACACAATATATTTTTCGTATACAGTTCTATTTAAACAAAATTAAAAAATAAATCTACAGGGGCATTGGCTGGAATTATCAGCTCAATACATGTACCTGTGCAAAGGTTCAAATGTATTACATTTATGAATTATGTTTTATTTTCGTTTTTCATTTGAATTATGTTATGTTTATTTGTCTTGTGTGGTCTTCCGCAGTTGAGCAACGATTTTTCAAGCATGAATTTAAACTCTATACCCTTAACGTACAACACAAATTCACTATGCTTTTGTTTTCGGTTTTGCTGTTCTTTTTAATGCTAGTTTTTCCGTCACAAATGTTACTGATTTAGATTGAACTCGCTTCTTACAAAGTCATCATGTTGATGACAGCATTCCAATTTCGGAATAATCAATATGAAAGTAACATTTCAAATTTGTTGAACAATACAGAAGAATTTGAATACACTCTTTGAACAAATGATAGTTCTCAATGTTAAATCTCTTTACTACACACAGAACCAGTTTTTCAAGAATGCCAGTCAGCTGGAAAGAATGACCTGAAACTTTTGCATCTTAATATACGTAGTGCTAATAAAAATCTTGAACAGTAAACAATATTGGTAGTAACATTGATGCAGATTCTTTTGTAATTGTTACAGAGACGTGGTTTACGGATGAACCACATAACATACATTCCTCCGGAATCACAACCTTATCTTTAATAATAGAATAATAGCGTGGGGGTGGAGTAGCGCTGTACTGCCATTAAATCTACATTACATTGTATAAACGAATTGAACTTAATGATGAACGATAGAACAGGGCCGTCGGCCAGGGGGTGCGGAGGTGCGAACGCACCCCCCTTTCAAAAAAAAAAAAAAAAAAAAAAAAGGAAAGAGAAGAAAGAGAGAAAAAAAAGAGATGGTGCGAACTGAGGAGCAAAAATATATTAGGTCGTCGCCAGGGGAGGGGTGCGGTGGGTGCGGGGGGGTACTAATCAAGTCCCGCTTGTTCGAACACCGCACCTATCAAGCACAACCGGCGCCACTAAATTCGAAATATGATAGAGTATAAAGTTGTAGTATTTTGCTCTCCCGCCTCGTTCTTTGGTACATCATAATCCCTGCATGCAGCAGCCGACCCATATCTCAAATTATATAGCAAATTTTGCGGCCCGCGCTTCGCGCTCAGAAACAAAAAAAATAAGACATAATAAACAAATATTCTTCTTCAAATAGGTATAATTATTGGAAGCTTTTGCCCGCTTCGTGTTGGTATGCTTATAAAAAAAGGAAATTCATTTCCCGAAAGGGACTACAATCATTTATATTGAACATTCCTTAATAGATTTAATTTCGCTTGCGCTCTCGCATTTGTTAAGGCGGTGATTATCAGCTCGTGGGACTTTAAAAAAAAAAAAGTCATTATAAGGCAAAATTTCCGGCTCGCCGCTTTCGCGCTCGCAAGCCAAATAAAGACAATGATCAAAATAATAACCTGACTTCATCACGTTGTTCAGAAATGATATACAGACATCTATTTAGAACATTATAAACAGACCTGTTAATTAAGAAGTATGTCGCACAATAATGTGTAAAAACAAGCCTTCATGTGGTTTAAGGCAAAATTTTCGGCTCGCGCTTCGCGCTCGCAACAAGGCACAAAACAATGGTTAAACGAAATTCTTTTTCTTCAAAGTCGCATATACAGAAAAGCCTCTCCTCTCGGGCTTCGCGCTCACATGTTTAGGCCTACATCATAAAAGGAATTACCTTTTTTTAATTGCGAAAAACAAAAATCTCTTATGGTGTATAAGAGGTGCCGTGAGACACCCTCTATACCCCCCGTACTATCCCCCCCCCCTTGCTCGCTCGCTAGACTACCGCGGTCCTGGTCGCTTCGCCCCTAAAATGGATATTGACTCGGAAACGCACCTCCCCTAAGAAAAAAGCTGTGACGGCCCTGTAAGAAACTGTTTTTATTGAAATCATGTTACCTAAAAAGAAAACCTAATACTAGTATAGTAGGCACAATATATCGACGCACCTTCTTCCGATCAACAATTACTTTTTACTTGAAATGCAACAATTGTACAAATACCTATGATACAAAACAAACAAATGCTTTTTAATGGGCGATTTCAAATGTGAATCTTTTGAAATGCAAAGAAGATCTCTTTTGTCAGATTTCTTTGACAATCTACTGTCATTTCTTTCATTCCATTGATAAACAAGACACTACTAGATTGTCTTCTCGCTCAAGCACCTTAATTATAATTCTTTTCTAACGTAGAGAGGGAAACGAATCTGGGGTTATTCTATCTGATATATCGATCACTGTCCAATATTTGCACGAGTGTTATCTTTTTTTGGTAATATACCATTAATGTCACCTAATCACTATTAATAAGGAAATAACTCCTGAGAATATAATAGGTCTAAAAGATAAACTTAGTTCAAACCAAACTGGTCAGAAGTTTAAACCGCTAATGATGTTGACCATCATACAATAAATTTATGATATTTTTATGAACCTTTTAATGAAATGCATTCCTTTAGTACAATGTAAGTCCAATAATAAACGGAAACCACGAAATCCTGGGTACTAAAGCACTATTAAGATTCTATCAATAGGAAAAACAATTTATATTACAAATATCGTACTAATCCTATAGTGACAAAACCCGTGATAAATATGTCAATTAAAATATTTTAACAACCCTTTACGACATGAAAAAAAGAAGTTTTACTGTTCTAAATTTGAATCGAATTTGAACAATAAAAAGAAACTTGGAAAACAATTAACGATGTTCTGAATAAGAAAAGAAATCGAAATCGCAATGAGCCATGTTAAAATTAATAATACAATTGTCGACGATGATCTTTACAATTGCTAAAGTTTTAATGATTACTTTTGCAATATTGGCCGTAATCTCTGCTAGCGCAATACCCTAACCAATAAAGTCACATGATTCTTTTTAAAGGATAAAATCAAAATTCTTTATTTTTCATTCCAACTGACGCTAATGAAATTGCAATATTGTTAAAAATTTAAAATGTAAAAAAAGCCCGGGGTTATGAATGACATAAGTAACCGATTTACTAAAAAAAATATAATTGATGAGATTGTTTATCCTTTAGAATATATTATTAACTTATCATTGTCGTGGTTGTGTCCCCGAAAAAATGAATTGCGAAGGTAGTTCTATTTATAAAAGAAAGGTGATCCATCAGACCTAACTAATTATAGACCCATCTATTTCTCTTTTATCATACTATCCAAAATTCTAGAAAAAGTATATTATGATCGACATGAATTCATAAGGAGTTTTGATATTTTTGTCTAATTCGCATTTGGCTTTCGACAAAAACACTCAACAACACATGCAATTTTAAATTTTATAAATCACATAGCAACTGCTGTTGACGATCACCTTCAACACAGTGGGATTTTTCTGGACCTCTCAAAGGCCTTTGACACCAATTAATCATGAAATATGTTATCTAAATTATCTTCATTATGGAATTAGGGAAAGGCCTTGCAGTGTTCAGAAGCTACCTACGGGTAGATAAGCAGTTCGTTCTATTAATGATCAATTTTCGTA
>CALNVZ010003430.1:36394686-36420685 GCA_940671915.1 Paracentrotus lividus | reverse complement strand
GGTTCGCGTAAAATTAGCCCCGGACTTGGTCAAAAGCCAAGTCAGAGCCAAAAAGAGATCAATATCTATAAAAGTTTACACGATGGCGCTAGAACAACATATAGGGGAGACTGGGGTAATTATGGCCCCGGGGTAATTATGGCCCCTTTGTCTATGAGAGCTTATAATTCTTTGCTGCATTACACAATGATAATTTAATTTTTACACATGCCTAGCTAAACTCTTCCTACTATCATAATTATGAGAAAAATAAGCCATTTACTTAAAATTTTGTGCTTAGGAGAGCCTAAAATGTACGGCAATCACAATTCTGTTCGTTAGAAAGTGGCAAGTCAGCTTTTTTATTTGGGTGTGATATCATTAATTAAAATCATTTAAGATGAAATTTTGATTGAAACAGAAAAATAGGAACTAACAAACACAACAGAAAAACTTCCACCTGAATATTTTCAATAGTAGAGCTGTAAAGAGGGATCAAACTGAAAATGTCACTTGGGGTAATTATGGCCCCCAATGCAAAAACAGTGTATAAGCACAGATTGGGACATTAACTTGTATGATTATGTATATGTACATACACTGTAAAAAATATTTGTATTTTTACAGCAAATCTGCTGTCAGCAGAGTCGCCATAAAAAACGTATTATAAAAATACAGTTTTGTTGTAAATTTCTCCTGAAAATAATTACATGAGAAATACAAAATATACATCAGGAGTAACACATTTGTTCCGTTTTAACCCACTGTGTAAGCTATAGACCTCTAATGATTTTTTTTCCTTCTCTTTCATTAATTATTAGAGGAGAAATTTACAGCAAAACTGTTATTTTAAATTACATTTTGTATGGCGACTCTGCTGACATCACTTTGCTGTATTATTTTTTTACAGTGTAAATATACATGTATGTATTCATTGCTATTACTGCAAAATTTCAACATTTTGGCAAAACCAATTATTGAATGAATCATTGTTGGTTGTTGACAAGTGTATTAGGAATACCTAACAACATTTATTATACATTACCATAATTAATTAGCATATCTTTCAATTCATACAGTCATGACAATAGGGGCCATAAATATCGCAACCCGTGGGGTAATTATGGCCCCGAAAGTTGTTAACATAATTGTAATTCATATGCAAATGAGAAGTCACAGGTTTACACTTTCCTTTGTATATTATAGGTATATAGACTGACTGTATTTTTAAATAATTAGAATATTATTGGACTTTTCATTAAATGGTTGTAATAGGAAATGTGAAAAAGGGGGCCATAATTATCACAGTCTCCCCTAAGGGGTACACGAATGGCCCAATGCTTTTGTGATCAGAGCAAAATTTGTAATTTTCCATGATGGTGTGTCCATTCTTGCCCAACAATGTGACGCGGGCTTTGACCTGATGTATTATAAGCACAAACAGAAATGAGAAAGTTCTTGATAAGATAAACGAAAAAAAAATGTACTCTCAAGAAGCTCCCGTGTGTCCTGTGTTAAAAATTATGTTTCAAGAGTTTATTAACTTGGGAGCATATCAATTCTAGTTGTAAACTTAAGAGGAAGAGGGCGCTATCACTCTACGCAAATCAAACGCTGCCATAGACATTTTGTATTTTGGTTTTTTACTTGTTTTCTGATTATGGCGAGCAACTACCTTTTCAAAGAGAAATGATCAACTTGAATAAGTATGCTAGAGTCTTTTTTTTCAAAAATAGGAATAACTTACTGACAAACTGGAAAAAGTCCTGTCACTTGTGTCAATTCGAAATCCTAATCAGATCAAATTCCGATCATATGGCCAATTTTGCTCTAAAAATTGCTCATACGCCATCTTTTCCTGGATAACGCACAATTATTAACTTATGATAAGCCGTTTTTAAGTTGATTCTTCTTCCAGAGATGGTAAATTCATTCGATTGGTAAGAAAATCCGTCACTTTGAACATTGTCACAATAAAATCTTTACTCGATGGGTGTTATTTCGCATATCACATGCATATCGCATGTGGAGCGGCGTCTCGCAAGAGTGACAAGATCTCTTATATCAATGGCTTTTTATATTGCAGCAGCTGTTAGATTTTACGCTTGTCAGTCGTATTTCCAACGTCGCTTCGTTGCGTCTGGCCTCTTAGATATGGACGCACCTGTGTTTAATTACGATATAATGCCGCACATGTGGTATAGCGTTAACTTTACATTTTACATAGAGTAGAATTGATATGAACTCCAAATGGTTTGTGCAACTTAGAAATCCTGTATCAGGCAAGTTACCCTCTCGACTTATTTTGATACAAGATGGGTAGAGTGGGTTGATATGTTTTTGGTGGTGAAGTGGTCCTGGGGTATTCCTGTCTAAAGCGAGATCAACAGAGTCACAGTTGATGATTGGTTACGACCCAGGTATTCTCACTAGCATCGAAAATAGTTGACTTGGAATGGCCATGCTATGGACCTGTCGGAACATTTCACCCTATCCTCCAACGGTTTCTCCAAAAAGAGGTTTGGGCGTAGGGACACACTTATACTCCCCCTTGTACCTTGTACCTAGCGTTCATCATCCGAAAGGTTCTTTGGACTTTAACTGAAGTATAACAAGGTGCTTCGATCACCCGAGTTTAGCGTTGTGTATAGTTTTAATTAAGGGGGTAACTGTTGTTGGATACAAGCCTTTAGAGCTGATGCTGGATTGATGTCTACTTTAGATTGGGGTAGACCATTCCACAGTTGTAGAGATTCTGGCAGAATTACTCGGCGAAGGCTTTGAAGAACAATAGAATGATCTATGCCTATCATTGTGTTCGCCTACCACTTTGATTTTGGAGGTTGTATAAAGTTTGGTCATGTTGGGGATGTCCAGTTCACCGTGAGGATCTGATGGAGTGTGGTTATACTTTGTGTTTGGCATCTACTCTTTATTTCACCCCACTTTAGTGTGTTCAGCATTGCCGTCACTGGATCGGGGTTTGAAAGTCCTCAACGACAAACCTTGCAGGTCTTTTTCTTTGTACTTTCGTAGGAGGTTCCTATTCTTCTTGGTTCCTCTGGGGCTGTACGATGGCATGTAGCAGTCTCTTCTCACAGTCCTCGAGCAGTAGAAGTAATTCCTTTGGATGAAAATTGAGCATCTTGATCCTTTGACTGCAAATCCCATTTCAGGTTGTTTTGGATGGTGATTGCTAGGTATTTGGCTCTATTTCACTTTCTCCGAGAGGTGTTCCATCATCTGGTAGTTTTTTTTTACCAACATTGGCGCTTCTGGAGATTCCATTACTTCGCACCTTGGATGTGTTGACATTCATCCCCTGGATTCCCAAAATGCATGTTGGGCACTATAACAAGGATCCGAGATCTAGTTATGTGTTTTTTAAGGGACCACATGTCATGCTAAACAAAGTGGGATCCCTCACACATGTGTTCCAATATCAGATACCAGTTCTCGTTTATTTTGATTTAAAAATGATGGTTGCTAACATTTGAAATGTTTTGTAGAAATTTATTGTTTCTGCCATTGTTTGCTGTTTATTTGTTTTATAAATAAATATATATATATATATAATAAATAAATAATATATATTATATTATATATATAATATTACTATCATTATTATTTTTTTACATTTAGTTTTTTCCCCCTTTTGTAGCCCCTAAATCAGAATGTGTGAAAATCACCCATTAGGTTCACAGGGTCTTATTTCCAATATCAGTTAGAGACGTCCGGAGGGCAATTTTTATGTTCCTTTGGACTAAATTGAATATCTTGTTACATAGGATTCTAAATTTTGTCCTTTCAAGCTAATTTAGCTAATATTGGCGAATTTTTGAAATTTACGGACCTTTAGCAGACACTCCGCAATCCCCAATGCTTAAAATGTTTGGGCATTGTGTACATGGACTACGTCGAGAGAAATTCCGTATGGTATCAAGGTGCGTCCTTTGGCTGATCTAGCTCCTTTTTTTTGGGGGGGTGCCTTATGGGGCGTCTGGCGGGCAATTTCGACCGTTTAAAACGTCTGGTATCGTTCATTCCTTTACTTATGGACTGTGGCGAATCTTTTCATATAGGTTTCTTAGGGCTCCCTTTTTTGATGATCTAGCTCATTTTTGGGACCCTTTGGGGGCGTCTGGCAGGCACTTTCCACCACTTAAAACGTCTGGCATTGTTCATTTCCTTTACCTGTGGACTATGGCGAATCTTTCATATAAGTTTCTTAGGGTTTCCTTTTTGATGATCTAGCTCATTTTTTTAATTTTGGCACTTTAGGGGCGTCTGGCGGCACTTTCCACCATTAAATCGTCTGCGATTGTTCATTCCGTTACCTGTGGACTATGGCGAATCTTTCATATAGGTTTCTTAGGGTTTCCTTTTTTGATGATCTAGCTCATTTTTTAAGGCCCTTTGGGGGCGTCTGGCGGGCACTTTCCACCACTTAAAACGTCTGGCATTGTTCATCCGTTACCTGTGGACTATGGCGAATCTTTTCATATAGGTCTTAGGGTTTCCTTTTTGATGATCTAGCTCATTTTTAGGGCCCTTGGGGGCGTCTGGCGGGCACTTTCCACCACTAAAACGTCTGGCATTGTTCATTCCGTTACCTGTGGACTATGGCGAATCTTTTCATATAGGTTTCTTAGGGTTTCTTTTTGATGATCTAGCTCATTTTTTTGACCACTTTGGGCCTCCCCCTGGCCATACCCACCACATAGAACCTGCCAGACGACCGATTCCTCATATAAGACGATGCAATCTTTATATCTATACACAAGAAAATTGGTTTCCTTTTTTGACGGGGTGACCCTCGTGGGCACCCGGTCTATAACTATATTTATTAATGAAATATTAACATTTTCAATAAAAAAGCTTCTAATTTGCATACGTGAGTATGCATAAATTAAATATGTGAATTTTTTTTCGAAAAAAACATATCAGCGATACCCTTTACATGTGCAGCGACGTTTGTGCAAAATTTTGCAGCGATCAGATCATCCGCAGCCGAGATATCAGGGGGGGGGGGTCAAATTGACCCCCCCCCCCATTCAAAATCTCCTCTTGAAAAGCCCAGTCAGAATAGGGTTAAACAATAGAATCGCACAAAAAACTTAGAAAGGAAACTTCCGAACTTGTACTGGAAGTTTCTAGTGCATTGGAACGCACAAGATTAAACTGGAAATCCATTGAAATAATGACGCAACAATCTTTTGTTTCCAGTCGCTTGACAATTTAGCTATCCATAGACTAGTGTTGTTGTTGTATTGGCTCAAAGGCGCTTGTCATGCAGTTTTAAATATCACGCCCTATTCGTTAATGATTCAGTGGCCTGGGAATAATTAAAAGGCATGAAAATTTTCAGCTGAAAAAAGGCAATAGTTTTATTACCTCTGAATAAATTATTTACTTTAATTGCCTGAATAAATTACTCGTATAGTATTTTTAATCCAATTTGCATATATATGTTAGTTGTTGCTATGTCTGAAAAAACATGTGTCTTGTCTGACATACCAACACAACAATATATGCAAACAAGATGAATCCTCGACCGCGCACGGTCGAAATTTATGCCTCCGCCATTGCCAGATCAGAAATATATGGCACATTGGCATATGGCACAACATGGAATTTAACATTTTGACCTCTTTTTTTTAAGGTACAAGATATTTTATTAGTATTTTTTTTTGTCCATACGTGTACATGAAAAAATTCTCAACACTCAGGACTCACTCATGGTATGGTTCCATAATGCAGATGAGGGCTTTACGCAGCCATCATGCAAACTGTGACAATTATTCATCACTATTTATTAAAGCGCGTTCCCACCTATTTGTAACTAGGGGAAGGTGGGGCATAACGGACCACGTAACTTCAAGTGGCTTCTGTGACGTCACAGATAGGAGCAAGACTATAAAAATGATATTTCCTTGACGAGTTCTTATTGAAGTTTGATAAACAATCGATCAATAATTCTCATCTCTTTCATACTTCCGGCAAAATGAAGCTGAAAAAATATCGGAAAAGGTCCGTTTTGCCCCACTAGTGGGGAAAAATTGACTCCGTGCATATTTTGTTGGGGCAAAATGGTACCCTATTATGGGGTACCGTTTTGCCCCGTAAGAAATAATCAACTCCTGGGGACTGATTTGTCAAAATTTGTTCAAGTTGGCAAAATAAATGTACTTTTGGAAGTCTCCAGAAGGGATGCGAGCACACCAAATTCTCCCCAGGGTCAGCCAAATTATGGTCCTTTTTGCCCCACACCATTGGGTTCCATTTTGCCCCAAGCAGAAATACCCTACATCAGAGGGGTACAAATTTTTGAATGGCACCCCCCTCTGTAGGTATTGATTTTTTTCGATGAAACTTCAGTGGTAAATTGGTGCAGCAATGCCTCATTTACTGCAATACATTTTTATAGAAAGAAATACTTTTGATGTCAAGCTATGAGAAAGTTCCGTTTTGCCCCTAGGGTCCGTTATGCCCCACCTTCCCCTACGTGTATTTTATTATTGAGTTCATTTTTACTTTAACTCAAATTTAAAAACATATTTATTTATTGTTTGTAAAGTTTATTGTTGTATTTAAACATGTAAAGTCATAATGTTATTTTAATAGCATTGTCTACTTGTAGCTGTTTTGTTGGACTACATTTTGATTTTTTTTTTTTAATTCAGCATTTATGTTTGTCATAGGGAATGAAAATATGAAGTCAACTCTTTGTCTAGCAATATATGTGCACCATATTTGATTATTACCTAACAAAGAGAGATAATAAGCTATCAGCTATCAAAATTAGTATATTTCTCGTTTCATGTATGTCAATAATACGCATTGAATCTGTGCTGAAAAAGATCAATTTGCGATTTCCTTATACTCAATTAAAAATAACTATTGTCATACATATTTATATACCTCTGTTACATAAATTATTTACATGTATAAAACATTCATATCCGTATATTACAGTAAATGTTATGTGTCTCCCTCTTTCTATGATATATGCAACATTATGTTGTACAGCTATTATAGTTGTATGAGTGAAATCTAAATCATGTTCATGGAATTCATGCATATTTTGTATAAATTGAATCACCGAGTTGTAATCTACTAAAATGTATATCGTTGTAAAACAAAAAATAAACAAAAAATAAACAAAAGAGAAAATAAAGTTGACTTGTATAAGGTGAACAAGAGAAAAGGAGAGAAAATCATTAAAAAAAAATGTGATGTAATTATTGTAAGAGAATAGATACTTCATTTTTTGAAGAAATGAGAGAAAAGATGTAAATATAAGTCATTATTATTTAATATATTTGTACAGGTCAATAATAAGATGTCTATTTGTATATAAATGTATACAGTATGGTTCTAAAAAGGGGAGAGAATATATATTTGAGGAAGGATGACAGTGGGGACAATCATTTTTTTTTATTGTTTCAATGAGCCATTTAGTTCTTTTCCCCATGTTTCTTTCTGCTACTAGTACCAGTATTTAATTTAATTTTATTCTTTCTATCGTTATGTTTCTGGCCTATCATAATGCTCCTCTATTATTTGGATTATTAGTTCTTGCAAGTAAAATGTAAAATGTTTATTGTATATTTTTCGACAATATGTTCTTGGCTCCAAACTATTTTTATATTTCAGAAAATGAAATGGACAATGTGTTGGAATGGAAATTAGTTGTATAAAATTTATTGTTTTCCGCAGGTTTTGAGCAACATAGTAAGATGAATGGTGCATACAATAACTTATATTCTTACGCATTGCCTCTGGTGCTATATGAATTAGTGTCACTCAAGATGTGATGTTAAAAAAATGTTAACATTGGAGAAATATCCAGAATTACATTCTACATGTAGGTCTCTTTTCTTCAGTACACTATTGTATTAAATGCCCCCTTTGATAATTTTAACAGATCAGTTAATCATGGTAATAAAAGATAATGTATTTATTTAGTGCATTTTCTGTAAACATGTTAAATTGCTTTTTAAAATGCAATTACCAAAACCGAATTGCATATTAAACCACATGTACTTGTTGCATTAATTTAACTATTTTATAACTCTTTTCTTCAGTACACTATTGTATTAAATGCCCCCTTTGATAATTTTATCAGATCAGTTAATCATGGTAATAAAAGATAATGTATTTATTTAGTGCATTTTCTGTAAACATGTTAAATTGCTTTTTAAAATGCAATTACCAAAACCGAATTGCATATTAAACCACATGTACTTGTTGCATTAATTTAACTATTTTAGCTTAAACACTTTCTAATTGAAGTCTCAAACGTGGAGTTTATTAAGTAGTGTAAGCTTAATACAGTGGAGACCCTAGAAATTACCTTGTTGTATCAAGAATCTCTTTACAATGTATATCAGGGTAATAAAAGAAAAAAAAGAGCTTGGATCAGTAAAATTACCGTTTCATATCAGGAATCTCGTTATATCAGATCTCTTCATAACATTTAGACAGGGCTAGAGACAAAATACAGTAGTCTGAATGAATTAGGTCTTCCTGGAGAAAAGGGGCGAGTCTAAGATGAATATGCATTATGTAAGTAATGAATATTCATGATCTAAGTAATGAATATTTATTATGTACATTTTACCATGCAAGTAATGAATATTTATTATGTAGTTATCAAACGAAATAAAATTGTCATGGTATACATGTATCTCTGGACTTGCCCTGAATCTCTCATTCCGGCATTTGATTTTGTGATTCAGTGTGCCTTACTTTGATACAAGGAAAAGTAGTTTGTGCCCTTTATGTATGTTTATATGTAAGATTTTTAATATATTATATACCATATTATTATGTACTGTAAAATTAATGTTATTTAAACTCTGCTATGTATTACTAAATAATGAGTCAAAATTCTGCAATTCTTCTAGCATATGTCTTTTTTAAAGAAAAATTGAAATACCCCGTTTCTTCAAATGGAAATGACAATTAATTTACAATGTAGATAAGAGCTTTAGTGACTATAAGTTTACCTCTATATGTAGTCAAAATGCAGAATTCTATAATTATTTCTCTGTGCCTTTTTTTTTTTTTTTTTTTTTTTTTTTTTTTTTTTTTTTTTTTTTTTTTTTTTTTTTTTTTTTTATTTTTTTTTTTTTTTATAGTAATTCTAGTCCTTAAATGTTATGAATAAAATAAAGAATGAAAAAGATACATTTCCAATCGGGCCATCTAACCTTAAAGTTACATCTTGTATTGTATTGGTACATTTGTGTATGTATCGTATTTCTAGTAAAAGTACTATGCAATATTAATGGTGATTAAATTAAATTGGATGTTAGGAATGATAAATAAGAGATTTAAAATGTTAAAGTAATCAAAGTCATTTAAATTTGTTTACATCTTCAAAATTAATTGTGAATTGATTACACTTCTAATGAAATGCATGTATGCAAGTGGTGTATTTTTGTACAAAGAACACAATAAACGAAGCTATAATAAAAATGAAAATACATCGAAATATGATTTATGTCTGCACATGTATTTCAGAGTTGTCCTTTTATTATTGTAATAACCGGCAAGTCACGATCACTTTAAGGTCATGCATAGAGTTGAAATCAGTAAAAAATAAAACAAATTGTAATTTTTCCAGAAAATATTAATTCCAAAGGAAAGAAATCAACTTATTGATTGTTACATGTACACTATTGCCATTTTGCACTCTTTAAAATCATCATAACATTATTGAAAGATGAAATTCTCTAACAAATCTTCTGCATACATTTCCTATCGAGTTGTGGAAAGGACAAAAGAACAATATCAGAAGTTCCAACGAAACTCATACCACTTATAAGATTATAAGATAAATAATAATAATAGGCATTAAAAATATGCATTAATATGATTACATATAAATAAGACCTGTCATGTATTTTATATGAATATAATATAGTATTTTTTGTATTAAATTACATTTATCATTGCATCACATACCAGGTGGCACAAAAAAAGTTATAATTTCACATATCAAGATAAAGACCAAGAGTAGAAGGCACAGAGTGACAAAAAGGCATTGGTGAAAAAGGAAACACTTGATGACTTCCACCATAGTCTTTGAGTTCTAGCACTGACAGAAAATTTCTTCTCACATCATCAAAACCAAACCTACACTGAATACTCGTACATGTATCTTTAAAAAATGTCATAAACCTCAATGCTTTTGGAATAGAATTACAATAGCTGAGTAATGAGTAAATGAAGATAAGCGGCCGTATGCATAAAAGAAGGGGTTACTTCTTTTTGTAAAGCAGTTCATTAAGTAAGCGAGCAGCTCCTATATATATGAAGAACTCAATTATTTTTTCTTTACAAACCTTTAGGCCCATTTTCTGCTATGATCACTGAGTTAATATGCGTCGCAAGTTTGTACAAGCTATTGTGCGATGCACTGCGATCCTTTTGTCTGATGCGTATCGCACAATAGCTTTGTACAAACTTGCGATGCACACAAACTCAGTCTTCATTGTAGCAGAATATGGGCCTTAGAGTTACTATGTTGGCAAGACTGTAACTTCCTTATGCATCAAAGATGTGCTTGAATTTAGGTTACCCACAGAGCATCAGAAACAAATAGAAAAAAATATTGTCTTAAAGGGACTTAAAAGTGATAAAACATGGGGAAAACAGCTTTTCTCGGATGAAATAATAACATGGCATGCAGAGCCTAAGGGGTGTTACGTAATCTTCAGTGATTATGCGTCTCGTCGAGGAAAGAGAGTGACCTTGGAGTTAATCCTTCATGGATAGACTAACTAACCAGAATTCCGAAGTAAACTTCAAATATGTTTTGTTTTTTAAATGGAGCATTATACAAGTCCTCTCTTTCAATACATGTATATACGATGAGACCCGTTGAGAGTCTAAAAACTAAGGATTGTTGAGGATCGAGAACCCGAAGCTATTGACTGACTGAATTCGGTCAACTTCGTCATATTCGTACTGTCCGAATGTTAATCTCTAGCAGTCCGACCCATGCCTAAGCCTCATTGTCGATTGTGTACAAGTCAATGGAGCTCAGGAAAAATGCGCATTCCCCATGATCTCCGACTTTTAAGGCCCTTTAAATCGGGAAGAATACTTCACACAATGTGCAATTAAGTAGTATTAGCATTAGCATTGTAGGTTCATGTTTTAAATAATAGTAATTTTTATAACCATTTTTCATAACTTTAACTCCGAAATAAGCTACAAATCACACTATATACATGTATGGTACAGCTACTGGCAGGTTTTTTACACACGAAACACATATAATTATTATTACAGAGAGATAATAATCGCTCATATCACAATTTAATACTTGATTTAAATAATCAAAGACAAGGAAAATATGATAGATTACCGGTATGAGACTCACATGAAAATAACAATTACAATTGCACAAATCAGTTGGAATCTTAATGGCAATATGCATCATAACATGTATAATTAAACATTACATACCAGTGCATGTAATCTCCTATTTATCAGTGTAATATATAAATGTTTTATAAACACAACATAAAAATATTGCACTTGAATACATACAAGTTCAAAAATTTCTTGCATTTGTTCTCATTTTACAATAAAATATAATTTCTATTCTTAAACATCCCTCAAGTCGGCCAATTATGCATCATACCGGTTTTAAAAAAAAAAACATACTCATACTGTGTACATGTAGCTATTAATATTTTAAGAAATATACAATACTTTGAAGTAGAGCTTCAATCTTTTTGCTACTTTAAATCAGCACATAATTTAGTATTTATATATTTAACAGGCTTTGCGTACACAAAATCAGGATAAAAAGAAAGATAAAAATGCAAACACATACTTCAGTGACAGAAAAGTTGATGTTTCCATACGCCCAAAACAGATATATAACAAGATGAAAGTTCGGTAAAGAGTTTTTCCAAAGATTAATTATCTAATTGTGAAAATAATAATCATAAGTGATGGAAGACTGAGGATTGCATGCAAGAAGTAGCACCAAGTAAAAAGAAATTCAAGAAATCATGTATACATTTATCTTATAATAATTTAAACAGGGAAATAATATTATTTACATACGAATGCTTAATGCTGCAGTCACACAGACACTTACGTTGAGTTACGTCCGATTGCGTCCAAAAATTATTTTCTTTTCTGCGGATCCCAACGGATGCCTTCCCGTCATAGTCAGCAGTGGAAATAGTTATAATTTCGTTCATCCAATAAAACAAAGAAGTATATAATAAATGATAGAATAGAAGATGAAATAATGATAAAACAACAAAAATGTAACTACCGGGGTAAACGTAAATGTCTGTGTGACTGCAGCATAAGATCCGCCATTCCATACACAAATTACATGGAAAATTCTTTATGAATCTCAACATTTCAATTAAATTTTCCTTTGAAATCACATTACACTGTTTGAATTATGCGTATTCCAAAAATATTTCTCAACAGAACCAATACAGTATCATATGTTATTGATCTAAAAATGTTGAAATGACTATGTTTCATAGTAGTGTATGTAGAATATACCTACAAACTATCAAAATAAAATGTGTCTTACTTAATATTCTTACAATTCTTCAACATGAATCTACGTATTACTCAACATTATACAGTCCATTATTTTGCTCTCCATATAAATCTGTTGGCAAGAATTATGATCTTTGGTCAACAATTATTCAATTTAGTTTTAAATTCAACACTTTGCTAGCATATTTGCAAATCTATAAAATATAAAGTTCATTTTGTTTCTTCCAAATGGCTTTAGATTTAAATTGCATAGAATTTAATTGTTATTATGCAAAAAATTATTACTTTATATAATTATCGCCATGAAATACTTCTGTGTTGAGATTGAGTATTTGTATTTCCAGACACATTTTATGCCAGTCACAATTAGTGTTTTTGCAAGTGTGTGTCCTGCAGCCTGTATCGATTTGTATCCACTTGGTCTAACAGCAGTTGGTCAAATTATCTGTTTGTCTAATCATCTCTTGGGCTAAACCCATTTGGTCTACTAACAATTCGGTCAAATTTTCCTTTGATGTAATACATACAGTTGTGCTCAGAAGTATTCATACCCCTAGTATTTTTTTGGTTTTTCCTTTGTATCTTTCAGCAAATTCCATTTATTCCATAACTGATGATATAAAGAGGTTATAATCGGATTTGACAAATACAACATATCCATTTCAGACAAATTTCTCTTTTTATTTACACTTTACTTCACATTTAGGGTAAAAAAAGGCATGTTCATAAGTATTCATACCCCTATGTATAACACATATTTAAAATAACTGTAGTTATCGTTCGCAAGGCATTTACTTGCGATTACAGCTTCGAAACATCTTTTGTAGTTGACGGCCAAGTTCCTGCATGTGCTCACTGGAATTCTGGCCCATTCCTCCTTCAACACCGTCTCCAGGTTCTTCTGGCTGGATGGTCTTCTGGGCGTTATCTTCATCTTCAGTTCTCTCCACAGGTTCTCTATGGGGTTGAGATGGGCTTTTGCTTGGTCATTCGAAAACGCTGATTGCAATGTCTACGAACCATTTCTTGACTTTATTTTTTGAACCAACATGTCTTAGAATTGTGGCATAACATGTCACAACAATTCAGGTAACACCTGGACACACAATATGAGTGGCAAAGTACTTTTACCAGGAACAAACAGTTACCTTAGTGCTTCAGGAGGATAGGGGTATGAATACTTATGAAACAGGTCTAAAAACAGAACTATTACCACAGATTAGATAATATTCACCTGTCAACATCAAATATACCTTGGAATGTTGCATAACAATTATTTCTACTTGAATATAGGTGAAATTTAATCATCCAAGCCTACTTGGAGCAAAAAAAATGTGAAAATTGTAGTTTTTTCCCAGGGGTATGAATACTTCTGAGCACAACTGTAGTTGTCTAATAGCCAAATGGTCTAATATCCAAATGAATATTTAGTCTATTACTAGTTTGTTGAGGGAATTGACCAAGTGGTTTTAGAACAAGTGAACATGCAACAAAATGGGCATTAGACTAAATGGGAATTAGACAAAATGGGCAAAGTGGTATTTAGACCAAACGGTAATTAGATGAACTGGTTGTAGAAGAAATGGAATTAGACCATGTGGGATAAGACCAAACATGCAATCAAAGTGGATTTAGACCAAATAGCAATTTACCCCTACATCAGGCACCTGCCAACTCCTGCCAATTACTTCATTTTGTTACAACGAATTTGATTGGCTGGTTCCCAAGCATCTTGTTATAATGAGTGGACAACATTGCATGAGTTATGGATGGTGAATGACACGGTACATGGTTGAAATGTCTGCCATAGCACCAAAATGCTATGCCTTTCATTTACATTTCTTTTCTAGTTTGTTGAATTCATTTTCACACCAACATGTACGCAACAAACATCAAAGGGATGTGGAAGACTCTCTTTCACTTGCCAGGGGGGTGTTTCACAAAGAGTGAAGTTCATGTAGACTTAGAGTCGCACTTAAATTCCTAATTGCATGCAATATATTACGCATCACCTTATCGGTCAGATCATGCTCAGGGAATGCACGTCGTTGAAAAGTCTATCAGTCTATTAAATACAGGATGCGCTTAGAGTTTCAGTGCCACTCTATTAAAAGTCTAGGCTCTCTGTGAAACCACCCACAGAATAACCCCATTTGGATTGCATGATTACCTACCTATCAAAGCTACATGTCAGCTATGAATACAACATTCAGTTAATCTATTTCTAATATGGATTTACATGTAAAAATATATACACACACTCTGAGCAAGAGATCTTCATAAATTCTAGCAGCTATAGCTCAACAAGCTAACTACTGAATTATCTCACTTTACCACAGGAATGTGCAGCGTAATTGAAGATTTTCCTGCAAAAGAAGAAAAACTTCATTATTATTGGCAGATCAGGAGAGCTTTTGATTTAAACTTCCTTGCCAATTAAAATCAACCCACGTGTTACAGTTGAAAAAAAGAATTATACAATATTTGTGATTGGCTGGTTTTATAATTGAATGCACCTTTAAAGCATATCCCTTGTGATACTTATAAAATGGGCCTTTTGACAGAAAGGATAAAGAAGGTTTTACTTTCTTAGCTCACAGATATTGTGGAGATATTAATTGTTTAAAGAACTTGGATCATGATTTGCTTACACCAGAATTTGTGAAAAGCACAGAAAATTCTTGTCTTGAAGCTAAATTTCTGGACTTCAGAAAAAAAAACCTGTTCACCTTAGACCATCTGGGACCAGGGGAAAGCAAGATTCAATGGCCCGAATTCACAAAGGTGGATTCTGCAAAATCCATGGTTTCAACCCTGGGTTTAACCTAGGGATGGACCTAGGATTTTCAATTTGGTATTAACAAAGGTGGACTTGACTGAATCCACAGATCCACAGTGTCATAATACGTTATAATTTGGGTCAACTGTTGATGAATCATAAACTGGTGGATCCGTGGATCCGTGGATTAAAAAACCCACGGATCCACGGATCTGTGGGTTTTGCAGAATCCTCCTTTGTGAATTCGGGCCAATGACTTTACCAAATGGAGTAATGGGTAGAATATACAAGGCATTACATAAGTTCTGGCAGATGATGGGAAAAACCTGTTACTGGGTAAGCATCTATGGTGTCAAATTACCCATGTAAGCCCGCTAATCCCTGACTTTAACATAGAGCATTTCCATCAGAGCTGGTATAGGGCCGTATTGGATCCTCTCTCTTCTTTGTGTCCAGCGTGCTCCCCTGGATAGTTGCCATAGCAATATCTTCCACTGATGGAGCCTTCTCTAGCTCCTTGGTGCAGCCTCGTATACAGAGATGCACGATTCCTCCCTATGAGTTGGACATGGAGAATGAGATTCGCTTTTAATATGATATACTGATATTGGTGGTAGTGGATGGGGATGAGGATGATGACGATGATTGGTGGTGGTCATGTTAATAATATGTCGATATGATAGTGGTGGATGTGGTAGTGTTGGTGTCGTGGCTAAGAAGATGATGACTTACCATATCAATATCATGACAATGATTGATGATGTGGATGATGGTGGTGGTGATGAAGATGTATGATGGTGATGATGTAAAGATGACGATGATGATGATGAGATGATGATGATGATGATGATGGTAATGAGATGCTGGTGGTGGTGTGGTGAATGGAGATGATGAAGATCGTGATAAAGATGATGATGATGATGATGATAATGAACAGGTGATGATGATCATATTCATGATGATAATGATCCTGACAATGATGATGATAGTGGTGATGAAGATGAATGATGAAGAAGTGATAATGATGGTGATGGTGATGATTGATGATGATGAGATGATGATGATGATGATGTGGTGGTGGTGATGGTGGTGTGATGATGATAATGATACATGACGATAATGGCACGACTATGAAGATTGATATATCAAATTCCATCTAATAATTGGATTTAAATATATGTATTATTGCAATGTTATTTGAATATTATTGTATGTAATTCTGTATATTTTTTTATAACTGCCGTCTACCCATTGGGTTGACGGACCTGGTTCGTTGTTCACATGATCATTTTTAATAAAGACCATGATTTATCATCATAATTGAAATGAATCAGCTTCGAGCTTTAGTATCTTGAATAGAGATAATTTTTTCAATCTGTGCTACATAAGAACTGCCAATTAATATTGTTCTAAAAACATTGTTCAATGTTACGTATCAATTAAATGAAACCATGACATATCCTCATGTTAAATATTCAAAAAATGACAGAGGGAGTTCATAGAGAGACCAGAAGAAAAGAGCTTATATTTGAAAATGATTTCAACATATACCAAGTTTTCCTTACCCCTGCTCCTTTATCCCAGGCTTTTCCCAGGGCTTCGCTGTGAGATTCCATCCCGTCGACACACCACGCCCCGAGCTCCATCAACCTGATCAGCTAATACCCATACCTAACCAAAACAAAGTCAAAATGGATTAGAAGTACAGAGAACACAAGTATAGTTTTTGTAAGACTTTGCAAAATAGGATTTTATGTTAGAGGTAGAGAGAGAAAGGGAATGTTTATATTGACAGCTTACATCATATCATGCAATAAAGTGTGAAGAGTATGGTAGAGAAATTAAAATGTAGAGCCTTTTACTTGTACTGTATGCTCAGCACTTGACAAACACAAGGTACGATAATACACCTGCGGTGGACTGTACCATATTGGAAGAAGAAGAAGAAGAAGAGGTACCTAAGTCCACGCACCCTCTATTACGCGCGATGCGACGCGATATATGCGCTCAGTTTCTTGAACAGTCGAGAAAACAATAAGCCAATCAGAGATATCACAAGACTTTTGGGGGAAAATCATTGGTTTCTTGTATTTTTATGATTTCATGAAATCGGCAAGAATACACGTAATTGAGACAGGAAATGGAAATTTACATTCACTTACTGTATGTGCGTGGACCAATGTACCGTCCAGTTTTGCCAAAGCAAAATTGACACGGTCGCATAATCGACTCCAGGAGCGCATTCGCCAAATATTTTTGTCATAGTTTTCTCTATAAATGTTCCTTAGAATATTTAACATTTAATAGAGGGAATAATTTTTGATAAAAACATTGAATTAATGGACTTTTTAGCAGTTGGAAACAAAGTGCGTGGACTAAGGTATACCTCCATCATACTACTAAAACTTTGAAAACGTTATGAAATAAGGACCACAATAAGGATCAAAACTCAAAATATTTCCTCCCAATCTCATCATTATTCAAATCCCGAAAAAATGTGAATAAATATTGGTAATAATATAATTCAGATTTGAATACTAATAAAGATACCAAGGTCTGATCATACAAATCATTCAAATTTTTGCCTGTTAATGTAATAATTAATAAGTGAAATAAATCATCAAGAAAGTGTTGTTTTTTGTTTCATCCCGCATATAAGCGGTCTCACTTCCTTAGCAGGGCAAATCAATACATCGATATGCAGGCTTATTATGGAACAGATTCAAGAATTATTGTCTGGAGACTCAATATTCTTATTCTGAAACTCTATGCAATTTAATACAGATATGTACACCAATGCTGACTAACAGATAACACCTCCAAATGCTTTATATCCATTTGAATAGACACTAAATAAATCACTGCACCTTTACTTAAAGGTATAACATAGTTATGGGAATTTTCAACTCATGTATGTCTAAGTTTTTGACAATTATCAACTCATGTATTGAATGATTTTTAAAATTTGATGTTTTATTAAATACCTATGTATATATGTCACTTACCCCCAAAAAGTTTTATGTATACCATTTCTGTTTTCATGATATTGTATTTTGAACTGTGTTATATCTTTAAGATGAGCACGAAATATAAAGAAGACATTTGAGATCCAATACCTGATCTTGAGGTCCGACAGAGACTTTACGGACCCTAGAGCTCACATGGATCCACCTAGTGCCTTCTGGAAAGGTCGGAGTGATGTCTTGACGATACCACAGGTTCACTGCAAAATAAACATAATCAAAACTAGTGTTAAGATGACATTCCAGTGCAAAATAAATAAAATGACTGTATAAACCAAAATTTTCACACACAGATATTTTCACAATTTTGTACTACATGTAGGTGGGGATATTGAGAGGATTAAGTTTTGCAATTTAATGGTGTTTCCATTCCTAGAGATAGCATCATATTGAAGGGAGGTTTTTTTTTGTAGGGGGGAACTAAATCATTAAATTTCAGTTTATATAGTGCACAATAGCAGTACCTTTATTTCTTCATGTCTTGAGACAGACACTTGTAAACTACATGTAGCATGATCGCCCAAACCCTTAAATGGAACACCTCGAGAAAGTAATTTTGAGAAGAATTTTAGAAACTTACTTTGTACATCAATGGCCCATACAGAGCATACGCCAGCTGAGATCTGCTTCAATGGGGCTACAGAGGGTGGGGCTATATGAAACCAAGTATCTCCTGTGTGTGGTGAGAGGAAAACAAAGTATTCATGTAAGCTTCACAATAATCTAAGATATGCTCGACCACTGCCCTGTAACAAAAAGACTTATGATAGATAAAAAGTTACGATCGATTTTATCTCGGTAGATTCATCTTGGACAGGGTTCCCCAAAGTTGATGATCTTAATACTAACATTAGCCCTAACCCTAATCTTAATCATATCATAATACTAATCAATGACTGTAGATTGATCCCCAATTATTTGCAAACTTACTGACGTTTTCTTCAGACGTGTTACGTACCTGTGCGATTGTAATCGCTGACTCTATTCCGATAGAATGCTGATCCATCCCGAGCCACGGCCCAGACTCTGAACTTGCCTCCGACCGAGATGGATTGGAATGGTTGGTCTGTAGGTACATGCATCCAGGCTGTGCCCTGATGGATTAAAAATGACAATCCATATTTGATTTATTTATTTACCAATGATAACATTTCATCACAGACAGAAGGCATATTATATATGTCACGCATGGAATTGAAACATTACAAGTGGCAAATGGGACCAGAAAATAGCACATATGCTAGTTGAGCCTGGCCCCTCTTCGTCACTTATATACAAATTACAACGTTTTTTAACATAAGACTATACAAATACTAACTATTAATACAGAGTTTGGGTATTAAAAAGGATTCTACAATATGTACATGTGTGAAAACAACGTAAACTATACATAGTTTAAAGGTAGTGTCATCCTTTTTCACAAATTGCGAATACTTATGCAATTTGGCATAACTTTAGAATATGATAAACCTATACTGTCTATTCAATCTTACTGTCATAGGTTGCCTAGATCAGTGATATGAAACAAAAATCTGACTACCAATCTAGACCAGCTCTCCATCAACATCGTTGATATTACAGCGCGTGCAGCGCGGACCACGAGCAATAATATACACACGGCGCATCAGCGTGCATTATTTTCCGCGCTAACGGTCAACGGTTCGCAGCGTACGGTATGAGGTTCGAAAAATAGGAATGAATTTTGATAATCGCAATATAATGACAAACATACACATTTGAGCTTAATCATGTTGTGGGAAGATATAGTCATTGATATACTAATTTATCCTCTCAAAAACTAGAAATGTAATATTTTTTCCTGCAAAAGGCTGACACTACCTTTAAGTGACATTAAATTACACTTAGAGTAACTAATTGTTACATCTTAAAGTGAAATTATTGTTTTGGTCTTGAGAGTGAAATGTAGAAAACACTGTCTAAAAGTGCTTTTGGAAGGTTGATAGTAATTCATATATTAAAGTATTATTGTGTGCTGTGAGGTTTTGAAATCACCAAAATGGTAAGAAATTAACCAAGTTCTGCTTGTGGTCTCTTGTGTATCACACAGAAATGCATGTATAGGACTACAAAAACAAATTGTTCAGATAGAACATTTCAGCAGTTTTGGATATATAATTTTTTTTTTTTTTAAGTGTCGACCTAAAAAATATAATGACTATTAGGGCGACTGAAGTGCAATCTTTTATAGTGGATATTTTTGGATTTTTGTCATTCTAGGTTCTAATTTTTCATCCATCCTTCCTTTAATCGTACATTGTACGTCTTTTCATATTAAGGATACATGTACAATGTACAATAAATCAATAAATCATCAATTATATCACCTGTAAACTTAACAAGCTGCATTTCTAATCAAATTTTAAACAACCACTTCGGAGATTACACAATATTTCAGTCATTTATTAAAATCAATGGGTGATGTGTTTCTTGTTTTTTGTTTTTTTCTTCATCCAAACATAAACCCCAAAAATGTGTCCTGAAACACATTACAAAGCTATATAGATGCACCCTAACCAGCGATCTTTTCACACTCTGCCTAACCTCTCACCTCTGGACACGCCCTAGTGACCCCAAGACGGGTCACGACATCTCCATTGGTTCCGATGGCCCACAATGAAATGGGTCCATCCCATTCTTCGTCTACATCCACCTGGAGCGAAACGTCTTTGAGTCCCAGATTCTGGATCTGTTTCCACGGACCTGACGTTTTGATTTGACACCTCCTGCATTACAGAAAAAAAAAATAGGACATGGAAATAAAACACTCTAAATCTGTCAATGGGGACATGTACCCATATTTGGGGTTTTCGATCTATAGATCCACACTAACCTCTTGCTCAAAGGGTCCAGGGAGAATTTCACCAAGCTTCCAATAAAGTTACATGTATGCACAATTTTACGAACTACTGGAATATGAAGATGTAATCTGGAATCAACTTCCAGCTGATCTACTCTCCAGTACATCAGTCTTAGCTTTTAAGAGTCATCTCAAGACCCATCTCTTTTGTTGATTAGGTCATATATGCATAATTTTTTTTAAATTCAATTATGCTTTTATTTAATTATGTCGTTTAATTATGTACATGTAGGTACAGTATTTAATCATGTTATTACATTATGTTATTCAACTACCGGTATGTTTGTGTAAAGCGCATTGATCAGTTTTTATCTTGATACAGCGTTTTATTTTTGTAATCAGTGCTATAGTATTTTTTATTATTGCCTAAAGTTGACAAATGCAGATGTACAATGTATTTAAATTTATATTATAAATAGCAACACACATCTTTCTATCTAAGTGCATTTATAAGAAGGAAAATATAATAAAATTAACAGTAAAAACAAAAATGATCTTACCTGACCCATCTTCTTCTTCTCACATAATCAGGCGCGGATCCAGGGGGGGGGCTAAAGGTGCTAGAGCACCCCGTAGAATTGGGAAATCAGGATACATATTGTACATAAACATTTTTAACGCACCCCCTAAAAATGCTAATAACCTTTTTTTTTTTTTTTTTTTTTTTGTGTTTTTTTCGCTGTCCAGTTGTGCGGAGCGGAACAGTGACCTGAGCCTACCCCTATGCTGTTATGGTTTTGAATATTTTAAAGGCCAAAGACCGCAAATCTTTTTAAACAACCACCCTCCCCCCCGCAACCCCCCCCCCCCCCGCCCCCCCCCCCGCTTATCAGCCTGCCAACGTAGACGTGGACAATTTCCGAGCTACCTTTTTGCACCCCGTTAAAAACCGTCTCTGGATCCGCGCCTGATAATCATTCCATCTCCTTTCCTTGTGGAATGCCTTGGTGCTGAAAATCAATGAAAATGAATGATATCAATGAAACGAAAGCAGAAAACAAAAATTTGTAGGAGGTCTTCCATGGTACCATTCAAGAAAGACAAGAACAATGGTCCGCCAATGCTTTTCTGGCCTTCCAAAGACAGTAATGCTACAGTCACACAGACACTTACGTTGAGTTACGTACGGTTGCGTCCAAAAATTATTTTCTTTTTTGCGGATCCCCACGGATGCCTTCTCATCATAGTCAGCAGTGGAAATAGTGATAATTTCGTTCAACCAATAAAACGTAGAAATACATAAGAAATGATTGAATAGAAGATGAGAAATAAAGATAAAACTACAAATACGTAACTAAACGTAAGTGTCTGTGTGACTGTAGCATAAAATATCCCAATTTCCACTGCCCACGTGCCCTTGGAACATGTGAGAGAATTTTAAATTAGGACTCACCGTCTTTTGCAAGTCTTTTATTTATTTATTATTCATTTGGCTCTTCCATCCAAAGATGGTGTTATTGCAAATGGGGCATTTCATCAAAGGACTTGTCGGACGTTTTATCCGACAAACTGTTATAAGCTACTGAAATGCTTGCATCTGATTGGCTGAGAGCAAATTTGTCGGATAAAACGTCCGACAAGTCCGTTGATGAAATGCCCCCCTGGGATCATCAAGCGTGACATTGCCATATTATAATGATACATATATCCCATGTTCAATGAATGTGAATAAAATTGGTATATTGTCTGGAATTTGTTGTATAAATGTTGTAAAGGATAAATTTTGCAATAATTTTTGATGGGCAAAAGTTATTTTTAATCTGCATGATTCTGGGTGATGCGACCCGAATAAACAGTAAAATACCCTCTCAATGGAGGTCAAGAACAGAATAAATTTTCAATTGATTTAATCCATAATTCTGCAAATTACCCCCTCCCTGTCCCCAGCCACAGATTTTTGTGTCTTTTGTTTTGTTTTGTTTTTTTATCAAATTGACATGTGATTACAAAAAGGTGTTTACCAATCAAGTCACAAATACACAGGGCATTTTATAAATTCTGCAATTCCACTATTTTTTTTTTATAAACATCACATGGATGATGTGCATAAAACAGGAACAATTTGTGCATGGCAAATATTGAACAGTGATTTACAATTGCAAATTCACAAAACTGACACCAACAAATCTTTTACTAAAGCTATAAAAACTACAAGACAATATAACTGCAAATAATTATAATTTAACAATACAGTGCGTCCCAGATAAAAGTATATCCAACTTTGAGAGCCTCATATTTAAATTGTATAACTTATGTGTAATTAATTTTAATTTCATGACAAAGAGTAAGTCATATTCTATCTAATGATACCAATATCATACCGATACTGTCATGGATGACTGAACATTCGAGTGTTTAAAAACTTTGGTCAAAAGTGATCTGTACCAAGTTGTCTGAGAAGCAGCCCTGGCTTTCTGATCATTCATTGTTTGTTTGAGGTCAGCCATCCTGGGTCCAATCATTAGGCACAAAATGCAAGGGCTGCTTTTGCTCAAACTTGGGACAGGGCACTTTTTACACTTGGTTTTTAAAGCCCAACTGCTTAGTCAGCCGTTACAACACAGGTATAAGTTTGGTATCATTGAAAAGAATATGAGTTGCTCTTTATCATGATATATATTTCAAGGTCACACAAGCTATAATATTTTAATATGAGGCTCTCAAAGTTGGGTATACTTTTTTCTGGGACGCACTGTGTAATCAAATCCATCCATTAGTTTGATGTACTAATGTACCAAAAACTAAATCATTAAAAAGCACCATTACACTTTCAAATTATAAATGTACATAGCACGAAGTTTTAAAATGCATTTACAACAGGAGTGAGCCCAAATACCATGTACGTGTAATATGGATTTATTATATTTTTAAATAAATAACCATACATAAGAAATGGAGTTTCAAGAGACACAAAAGCATTAATTTGGTGATAAATTATGTATTTCTGGCTCTCAAATGAGTTTTTGTATTCTCACCGCATATTCTTGAAATGGCCCCAATGCCAATAAAATTTCATTATCAATTTTGTTTTCGATCCAAATTTAAGCACTGAATAGATATGAATAGATATGATTTTATATGTGCTCATTGACCATTATAATCAAATAGGAATTAGTTATCTGGTTAATAGGAAAAGGTAGACAAAATTGAGCGACAGAATTATGTAGACTGTACATTACATCATTTGATAATAAATCACATAATTACTTTACTTTAGGAATTACAATGGTGAAAGAAAGTGGAGTTATTGCAACATAGAAAGTGAACCTCAACCTGAAGTGTTAATTAGCTATAAATACCTAGTACTATTATATACATGTAAGCCAATAATTTTGTGTAAATATTCTTTTTGCTACATGTATGTTAGATTAGTTGGGGAAATTTGTGAGGGCAAAATGTCACTATTTTGGTGATGTTTTCATTATATTAAGGTGATATTTTTTGGTGATGATTGACTAGTTAACAACTTACACATTGTAATATATTTTTAACGAGAGGGTGGTCAAAGTTTAACAACATGAAAGTGAGAGCTGGCTTCAAGCACCTTGAACAAAGAGTCAAATATCTAAACATATCAGGTTATTGAAAACAGATAAGATATTCCAACTACATGTTTATGTAGAGGAAATAACTAAAAAGCAAACTGTTTCTTGAAATATTTTATATTTTCTTCAAGGATGAATTAGATATAGTATAAAATTGAGATTTTCATGACTATGTGAGATATTTTCTAAAAATTATTACTTTTGATGAAATAATAAACTTCTGATAAAAGTGGATGAACATGCAAAGCATGGGCAGTGTAAAGTTTATTCCAAATATACATTGTATTCCCTAACATATCAAGTCCAACAAAAAAGTAATGGGAGGAAAGGATCTTTAAAAACTAAACAAATTAAACTTGAGATTTTCACCACTATTTGAGATAAATTCATGACTTTTGTCGAAATAATGAACTTCTGATAAAAAGAGGGAACATGCAAAACATGGGCAGCGTATATTTAATACTAAATATTACATACAGTGTATTCCCTTACATACAAAAAGTCCAACAAAAAAAAAGTAAAGTGAGGAAAAAATCTTCCCCCAAAAAAATCATAAGATCTATTCAAGGTTAATGATTCCACTCCGAAAGCCATGTTAATCAACCCATGCCACAATACAGAGCCAGGGGTTTGCCAAGATCCATGGTATTACATAACATTTTCTATGGGTATCTTGACAAGTGAGATTTTTCTGAGAGCACTTCCAAAGTTTGACATTAAGTTGTTTTTTTTAATTTGCCACATCTCACATCATTCAATTATTGAAACTTAATATTATTCCTTGTTTAAATTTGTACATCTGTAGAGACCTATTATCATACTGATACCTCTTATATAATATTTTCGAAAATAGGCGGCCTCAGCTCATCGTTATGCAATGCACGGTTTGCAACAAGCATTCAAGTTTGTCTGGATTTATACAATGATCCAAACTCACTCTTTGTTGCATGGACAGCACAGAAACACACAAACCCCACTGATCCCATGGCTTCAATTAAAAAGGTTTAATTTTACAAGATGTGACTCAATTCAAGGAGTTAAAATGAGTAAATACGACCCATGGACAAGGTTGCTCACCAGGCTCTATTAAAAAAAAGGGAACATGAAAACTAAGGAATGGGACCACGAAAACAAAGGAGTGGGACTATATGTACTATAGGTACACCAATTGGGAAAAGGGTGTATATACCTTTCATCATCCTGTACTAGACCTGGCATTTTCATAGGGATAGGAAAAATAGCTAAT
>CALNVZ010003430.1:36338670-36389895 GCA_940671915.1 Paracentrotus lividus | reverse complement strand
TTACTGTTTGAATTCTTTTGCATACTGCCATCCTTCCTTGTCAGTGCTACCAGAGATAGTGAAATCAACCTTCCAGTCTGATATCTGAGGGAAAAAAATTTAAGATGGATGAAAAGTTATCTTCCATTAATTTAAGATTTACTTAATGATAATAATAGCAATAATAATAATAAATACAGCATTTTTAATGCGCCACAGATTAATTAAAAAACTATTCATTGGCGCAGAGGGAAAAGAAAAGAGGAAAAGGAAACTTAGGGAGAAGGATGCAAAAACATATACAATACAAAAATAGTATTTAATTTTTACATTTACATTGCCCATTAGATAAACATTTTAATAGTTTTAATTACTCCCCGAGTGTTTATTTTAGTGGTGATTTTATTAATGCAAATTTTGCAAGTCATTGTGAAAATTTTCCACTTCAATTTAAAGGCAACAGGTCTTTACAGTTACAATGAAAATTGGCCCTAGCAATTTTCCCACTAGTTCATAATCATGAATATATCCTTATGCAAAAATATTGCCTTATGTACAGTATGTATTTATGGCACAATGAGGGGTAATCTACAAAATCTCATAATTGGGGGGGGGGTGACTTTTACCATTCCCCAATGAAGGCAACTAGATCTTAATTTAACCTTCACATATGAAATAAGGTCTACAAACATCCTGGATTTTTCTTCTGTTTTTCATCTCTTTTATTTTACTTCAAAATTATGTTTTCTGAGGATGATCTGAGGATGTGTACATGTACTACCTTTAAGGTTGATTTTATTTATCAATATATTTCCCACTCAGTTTCATATTTAATATGCCTTTCACTTACATGTAGCTTCTGTTTTGGGTACGTTCCTGAATTTAAAGTTTTCAGGAAATCAAACAGCTATTAAACTTCAAGGAAATTTTGTTTCACTTCTGTTTCTTTTCTTTCTTCACAAGCTTATTGCCTGCTCTAACTTTACACTTCAAACTCCGGTAACTTTACACTAAAACAACACATACACATAGATGCACATCTGATGAATGTTGCCATTTGCTATTTTACCACAGGGCATTTAATATTCTTCGAGGAAATCTGACTTTTTGGATTTAATAACATGGCGGCCAATGGCAACATAATTTGTTTTTGTTTAGTGCTCGGTGGATTAGGACTTGTGTTCCCGTGCCTGCCTATAACAGAGTGCTTTGAATCAAGTTCAACATCTTACAGTACTTCTACAAAATGCCGTTTCAGAAACACTAGTCATGGATTTACAGCCAACTGTGCTCACCTCGGACTAAGTTCAGTTCCCCAGGACTTGCCATCAAGATTGAATGTCCTGGACATGTCCTCCAACAATCTGACAATCCTGTTTGACGAATCGTTCAAAAACACGCCAAATCTTGAAATACTATCTGTATTCCATAACCCACTTGCTCTTATTGAAGATAAGGCTATGTGGCCTCTGACAAAGCTGAGGACTCTTATATTAACAAGTTGCAATCTCATGACTTTGTCTCCGCAACTCTACATCAATAATAAGCTGCTCACAAAGGTGGAGTTATATGATAATCAGCTGGAAACAGTTCCTTGTGAAGCCCTAGGAGTCCTACCAAGACTTTCAAGACTGTCACTCATTAAAAACAAAATACAGAGACTAAACTTTGAGGGATGTTCAAGATGGTCTCAATTGACATCAATAGATATGAGAGAAAATGAGGTGCAAGAAATTCATCAAAGTGACTTTCTTCCCCTGCAAAACACTACTGTTGCTACTCTATCACTCCGTACCAATAGGATTAAAACTTTATCAATAAAAGCCTTCTTTTATCTGACTTCGCTGAACAAACTTATAATTGATGAAAACCACCTGAAATTATTTGACATCCGACCTTTTTTAGGAATGACTTTCATTAAAGACCTATCAATAGATGGCGGTACAATCCAACAGCTTCTCCCTCCTGACAATGGCACTAAGGACAACAATCATTATCCATCTATCTTTCATCTTGATATCCGTAGAAATTTGATAGAGAGCATCCCTCCCGGCTCCTTTTGGGGATTTACATCACTCAAAGTCTTGCTGATGTCTTACAACAAAATTAGTACTGTTACAAATCAGTCCTTCTGCCAATTGCAAACACTGATAGAACTGGACATATCCTACAACAAGCTTCTTTCCTTACCTTGTAAAGCATTTGCTTGTTTGCCAAATTTAACTAAATTAAATATATCAGACAATTTGTTACAATCTCTTTCACCTCAATCCTTCAACAGAATGCCATCAATACTGTCAATCTTCCTCTCTTATAATAAAATTGAAGATCTCAGAAGTGAAAGATGGATACTACAGACTCTCCAAGTGCTTGATATATCAAATAATGATATACCAAATATCAAACGAGGAAGGTTTACAGGTCTCACAAATTTGGAGGTTTTGAACATATCTTACAATCAACTCAACACTTACAGTAACTTTGCATTTACAGACCTTGAGAACCTAAAAGAACTTCATCTTTCAAATGAGAAGGCATCACTTGTCACAAATGCCTTTCAGGAACTTCATTCATTACTATTCTTAGATCTGTCAAATAGTCATTATCCAATCACTCGTACTCCTCATGAGCCATTCGTTAATATGACAAATCTACAAGAACTGCGCTTGGAGAGGATACATTTGCAAAATACTGACTTATACAATGGGATATACAATCGGTCACTTTTCACTGGTCTCATTTCAGTGCAGAAACTACGACTCAAAGACAATTCCTTACAAAGCCTGGATAACAGAGTGTTCCACAACCTTTCAAAAGTTTTTCATCTTGATATGATCAACTGTAGAATACACACACTTCAGCAGGGAGTGTTCAAGCCACTCTCTTCCCTCAGATATTTGTTTCTCAGTGATAACAGGCTGGTGGAGATTGCGGGTGACATATTCCATGGTCTCTATCATTTGAGGATGGTTTACATCCAGAACAACATCCTTCGAGGACTGGAGCCGATAACTTTTGAACAGAATCCTCGACTGACTAATCTGTATTTGTCTGGAAATCAAATCAGCACCATTAAACCTAGGACAGTTCTACCAAGCAATACTTCACTTACATTAGACATGTCCAGAAATCCATTTTCCTGTACATGCACCTTGGCATGGTTCAGGCAATGGTTGGAGACCACCGACATGAATTTGAAGAACCCCAAGGAGACACTGTGCTCTAGGACGTCACTAAAGGAATTTGTTAATAAACCAATCATGTCATTTAATCCTGAAGACCAATGTGGTGTGAAGATAGTTCTTATTGTGGCTCTTTCCCTTGCAGGTGTACTGGTTGGTATAATGGCTGTGCTGGCCTACACCAAACGCTGGTGGTTGAATCACAAATTCTTCCTCCTCAAACTCGCAGTCCTTGGTTACGAAGAGATGGCTGAGGATTTCAATCCACGTAACTACCGCCATCACCTCAACCTCATGTTCCAGGACGCAGATCAGGAGTGGGTTGATCAGGTCATGAAACCTGCCCTGGAGGAGAGGTTGCCACATCTACAGAACATCATCTATGGAGATGAGGGCCTACACCTGGGCATGTATTACATCAATGCTCTCTACGATGCTATCGACAACAGCTTCAAGACAGTCCTGTTGCTTAGCAACCAGTCAGTTGACGATGCCTGGACCATGACGAAGCTTCGTATGGCCCTGGAACATCTAAACGATACAGGACTGGACAAGGTCATCTTGGTTTTCCTGGAGGACATCGATGATGATCATCTGCCGTATCTTGTCAGGTTGTTCCTGAGTCGGAACAAACCTTACATGTTATGGACCGACGATGAAGACGGACAGGAACTATTCTGGGCTCAGTTTGAGAAGAGTATGAGAGCAAACAAGGCTATAAACAATGCCATTCCTCTCTAAATACTGGTGGTACGTGTTAATCAGCTGTGCAGAAGAGAATGGCCGATTAAACTAAAGTTGCATGATGATAAAGAATTCGTGTTGGCACAGTCAGCCAGAAGAATGTGCTTCATTCAAATTTCTATAGATTTAAAAATAATAATGTTCTCTTTTCTTTCTGACTACAAGTAATATCTTACAATAGAAAGATTGCTACAGTAAACCCATAGTCCTAATGAAATGATTGATAAAATAAAATGAAATATGTTTGATATATTGAGACTTTCTCGCCTTCATTGTTATTGTAACTATCTAATCATTTTAGTCCTACATTTAATAAACAATATTAATTATCATATTTGAACGTCAGTTGCATACATGTAGTTGCATTTAATTCTGGGCTTGCATTTTTAAGCAGGACTTTTTACACAAGAGGGTCCAGTGCCCTGTAACACAAAGACTTTTGATCAATAAAAAGTTACAATTGATATTTTCTTTATTGTAGAGTGCACAGTTTATTGTTTCATTAACAATGTACCCTGTACATACATGTATATGTATAGTTAAAATGAGTATATAATAGAATGCTTTAATATGTGCGCTTGTAAAATGGTTTCCAGCATGACATGGATTCAATAACATACTACGTTTAACATGAAATACACTGTAAAGCACATTGATCAAGGATATTTATCAGTATGAATTGTTGAATATTGTGTATATAATAACTAATTATTATTATCATTATGGAAATTGAACAAAATTAATTCCAAATAATTGCTATATTAATACGCTAAGGAATCCGCCCGTGCTGCATCCGCGCTCCCCGTAGACCCGCACGCTGTAAGACCGCCGTGAAAAGCGGGCAGCATCTCCATTTTCCACGAATCGCGGCCGGCGCCGTCGACCCCAGGGATCGACAGAGATCGGGTCCGCGGGGTTACTCGCAGGCTTCGTTTTCTTCCACAAGCTCGCTGCGTGCTTTAAGGCGACGCGCGAAAACAAGCAGACGACAGAAAGAGGGTCCGTCGGAAGTGTCCGTCTCATTTCAAGACGGTCGAATTTGACCCATTCTGGCTCATTTGTGTTCATTGGGTTGGTTCGTTGGTTGGTTGTGGAAAAAAAATCGCGTACTGTAAGTCAAATGCTTTGGCCGTAAGTTTCGGGTGGAATATACATGATACGTTCGATAAAAGTGCATTTTCTCTCGGGTCAATAAGTTGATAATAGTCTTCCTTTTTTAACAGAATAAAGAGTAATAAAAAAAAAGAGACTCTTAATTCATTTCTTAGGGTGTATATAGGGAAAGCAAAGAAATAGAGCATGACTGTGATGAAAATGATGTGAATTGATTGATGTAAAATTTTAATTGAAGTACCCCCTCTTTGTAGAAATAAAGGAAAAAGACATTAATCTTACATTTTGTATCATACTAAATTGATTTTTAATCTGCATGTCATTATCAACCTATTCCTTCTTTTTGTTTCATTTTCGCTCACATGGCTTGAGCAAAAGGTAGAAAGCTTAAGGTTGAGGCTTACAGAGAAAGGATTGGCTAATGCCCATAACGGAATAGCGGAGGTGGACAGTCGCGGATAGAGTAGGGGCGCCTCGCCCCCCCCCCCCCCCCAGCAAAAACAAAAAAAAAAAAAAAAAAGAATCGACAGAAATACCGGCCGAATCCTACCCCTATGCTAACCTTCTTGATGACTGAAGGCCAAAATCTTTTAGCACTAACCCAACGCGCCCCCCCCCCATTTAATCCTCGATCCGCCACTGATTGAGGGATGAGAGGGGAATGAACAAAGAATATCTATGGCGGGCCATCTCTTCCATGGATTAAAACTATGGCCGGCCGTCGTGGCCATAAATGTCCATTCCTCAATGCTTGAATCCACAGGAGAATTGACCGAGTATGAGGGGTCCGGGCCCCCTATTGCTAGCCCCCGTGGATTGCTGCCACGGGCCTTGCTGCTAGTAGATATTTAATTTGTACATTAACAACAACAAAAAACACAAAAAATATCCATCAGCGTTATTATTGTTATTGTTTAAATAATACGCTTTTCCCTGAGCAGTCCAAAGCACTTACAAAGACATTTCTCTTAAAGTACATGTTGGAAAAAAGTCATAATTGCAGCATTTGAATTACAGAAAAAAAGGTTTTAATTCCTTCTTCAAAGAAGTGTTGTACATATACATAAGGTAAAGTACATCAAATGAAGCTTGCAAATTCCTGCAAGTGGAGTATATGGCCAAACAATAACAGAGATATTGGCCCGATTCACAAAGGTGTCCTTAAGCCTAGCTTAAATCTGTGGTTTAACTATGAGTAGCAAAATGTGACACAATCTGTCAAATTTGTTATGTTCCTTACACGTTTACTGGGTTCTGGAATTGTACTTTAATGGTTAGGAAAACTTTTGTACTTTAGCAAAAATTCTGATAACTCAAACATTTACTGTTTGGATTTGTGCCACATTTCGCTACCCTTAGTTAAACGATAGATTTAAGCTAGGCTTAACTTTAGGACACCTTTGTGAATACGGGCCAATGTGGTTTATTATTTGACAAACTAGAGGGAGTACTTCATAGAAAAAATATTCACTGATTCTCACTGACAACTGTTACAACTAGCCAATGAAATACTTGTATCTGATTGGCTGAGAGCAAATTTGTCGGATAAAATGTTAAATTGGTCCTTTCATGAAACACCCCCTGGTGCACTCACCCATTGCCAGTGTGATGAGGACATCTGAACATTGTCTCGAGATTCAATTATCTTCCCTGTATCATTGGTCCATAATCTCCTGAAAAAATGACATGAATAAATGTAAATTTCATCATAACCCTCAAAAGAAATGTTAAAAACGGCTTAAGACTATGACTATTCAAGGAAACCAAACCACAAGGAAATAAATAGTGCTTTAGGGAAGAAGGAATTGAGAGGCATAGATGCCAACACTACAGAATAATAAGAACATTAGAAAGTAGAACACAAATAACGCAAATAGTTTAAACAGCTATCCAATTTTGCATCCAATTTTGGGAATGCATTCACATCAATAGATTTCTTTCTCTTGTGTTTCAGCTGTTTTAACTATTTGCGTTATTAATTCAAAATGTTCTAACAATTTTGGAGTGCTGGCATCTCTGGAAAGGTACAATTTTTTTTCAAGGCCTTATCAAAAATTGGCTGTAAAATAAAACTTTCATAAACATTCTTTGATGGATTTCCTCCACACTTTCACACTCATATCGTTCTTTCCTTTTCCTCCTTTTTTTGAACAAATTAAATTCCAGGGTTTAATCTCCCTTTAAAGGGATTGAGTAACTTTCAAAAACAAGAGCAATTAGATCAAGATTAGTAAAATTATATTGTTCCAACAGTAAAAACAAACTACTCAAAGTTTCAGATCAAATGGAAGTCATTTACTACCTTAAAACAGTGTAACAAACAATGCCAAGCGTACAGCCGAACACTAGTACCCTCTGCTGCTAGCTAAGCAGGCCGCTAGGGACGGGGACTTTACAACAGGAAATGGGTGTATGCTGTGCTATGTGGAAATAGCACATGGTTTTATAAACCATCCGGGGTTGGTTTATAAAATTTGAGTATGAAATCATTGATATCTCGAAGGTAAAGCAAGCAATTAGCTTGCAATTTTGAAGAGATACCAGACTGACCTATGTGTTTATAATTAATATTAATAATTATAAAAATGTGATTTGAATATCATTCAATGTTACTGCATCCCTTTAAGTACCTGTCTGTGAATCCAGATAGAGGGCTCCACCTCTGGTTCTCAAAGACATAGACATTCTTGGAGTCTGTCTGTGGTTGGCTGCCGAATGAACTACTGTATATTCCTAAAATGTAAATTCATATTTGTCGCTGGTTAGCTTTCATTATAAAATGTCATACATTGTATATCTTCCTTGTTCTACTATTCTATATATATTTTTTTCACAATCTCCTCCGTTTAATGAAAGCTTGGTTTTGTATCATTAAATGCTGAGTGTATCTGTACAATATATTTGTTACTAACACTGTTAAGTCATAATAAATTTCACATTCCTGCTCACACATACATGTAAAATGTAAAGAGTTCATTTATGCTCCTTGTCATAACATTCACTTGTTACCATAATAACTGACTAAGTCACTAGTATCAATGGCATGAATATTATAAATTACATTTGACATTGATTTACACTCCTTCTCCAACATTCCACAAATTTGCACCATCATCCTCCTCCCTTCATCTTTCCTCATCTTCACACATCCCTTGTCCATATGCCCAATGTGGGCCCATTATGTGTGCTCTCATCCATTATATCTTCCTCTCCCTCCCCCACCCCCATGTCATCCTCCTTCTCCCCCTCCTCCTCTTCTCATAATCCCATACTATCATTCTCCATCCTTCATCTTATCCCACCTTACCCATCCCTTATCCGTATACCCAAGGTGAGCCTATGGTATGTGCTCTCGTCCATTATATCTTCCTTCCCCCCCCCCATATCATCTTCCAACTCCCCTCCTCCTCTTCTCACAGTCCCATACTATAATTCTCCTTCTTTAATCTTATCTCACTTTTAAAAATTATAACCCCCAATGTAGACCCACGGAGTATGATCTAGTCAAAGTTCGCATACCACAACAGCTCCATATCCTTCAGCACATATCAAAATCAGTATCATCATTTTAGCCTCTTCTCCTCCTCCTCCTCCTCCTCCTCTTCCCCTTCCTCCTCCTTTTCCTCCTCACACAAGCCCATACCATCCTCAATCCTCCATCCTCCATCTTTTCTCACCTTAAAATATCGCTCCACCGAACCCCCCCCCCCCCCCCCCAAGGTAGACTCACTGGCCCGTATTCTACTACAGAGTCTAGAGTTGTACGACATCAACCCTATTCTGACTGGGGGAGTCAATTTGACACCCCCCCCCCTGTACAAAAAATCGATAACCGTTTTTCCTAAATTGCTTTCGAACACTGATAATTGTGCTTTCTAAGCCTTTTGATTGATTAGATTTTTCTTTATATTGATCAAGAAACATTTCTCAATCCTAAAAAATAACAAAAAGAAAGAAATACATAAGAAATAAAAACAATAGAATACATAAGAAATTCACAAAACAATAGAATACAAAAGAATTTAAAATTTCTAAATTTGTCAATTCAATATTGTTGACTTTGCTACTCAGCAACCCTTTTTAAAAATTTGAGGTTCATAAAAGACCGCGTGCCCACGGGGGTCACCCCATCAAAAAAGGAAACCAATTTTCTTGTGTATAGATATAAAGATTACATCGTCTCATATGTGGAATCGGTCGTCTGGCAGGTTCTATGTGGTGGGTATGGCCAGGGGGAGGCCCCAAAGTGGTAAAAAAAAATGAGCTAGATCATCAAAAAAGGAAACCCTAAGAAACCTATATGAAAAGATTCGCCATAGTCCACAGGTAAAGGAATGAACGATGCCAGACGTTTTAAGTGGTGGAAAGTGCCCGCCAGACGCCCCCAAAGGGCCCCCCAAAATGAGCTAGATCATCAAAAAAGGAAACCCTAAGAAACCTATATGAAAAGATTCGCCATAGTCCAGAGATAAAGGAATGAACAATGCCAGACGATTTAAGTGGTGGAAAGTGCCCGCCAGACGCCCCTACAGTGCCAAAATTCAAAATAATGAGCTAGATCATCAAAAAAGGAAACCCTAAGAAACCTATATTAAAAGATTCGCCATAGTCCAGAGATAAAGGAATGAAAAATGCCAGACGATTTAAGTGGTGGAAAGTGCTCGCCAGACGCCCCTAAAGTGCCAAAATTAAAAAAAAAAATGAGCTAGCTAGATCATCAAAAAGGAAACCCTAAGAAACTCAAGATCCCCAATCATTTCTAACTATACCATAAGTGAATCAATTCTACAGGAATCCCCCTCCCACTCATACTTGGGTGTTGAAATATCCAAAGATCTAAAGTGGAATAACCATGTATCCAAAATCACATCATCAGCTAACAAAGTAAATGGATTCATCAGAAGAAACCTGATATCCTGTACCAAACAAACCAAGTCCACAGCATACAAAACACTAGTCCGTCCAATTGTAGAATATAGTTCTAGTGTCTGGGATCCATTCACAAAAGAACACATCCAAGAAATTGGTAAAATACAAAGAAGAGCAGCCAGAATGGTATGCAATGACTATAGGCAAACTACCAGCGCTACAAAACTAATGCAAGAGTTAGAATGGGACCTTCTTTCTACAAGAAGGAAAGTTTCGAGGGTCTGTATTTTGCACAAAGCCTTGGGGGGGGGCACTTGGCCCTGCCAGTGTCGGACTACCTACGTCCAGCTACACGGGCCACCCGACGTACTACAGGAAATACTTTCATCCAACATACCACCCGCACCAACTGCTTCAAATACTCGTATATTCCTCGTACCATCAAGGACTGGAACTCCATACCACCTCACATCCAGAATATTACAGACTGCAATACATTCAAGCTCCAAGCAACCAACTTCTTCAAGAACCAAGATTCCAGCAATAAAGACTAACAAGAACAACAGTGCGCACTCCCTAATCCTCCTCGTTTGGTTCCTCACGGGACGTTGAGGAGTATCCACAAGAAGAAGAAGAAAACTTATATGAAAAGATTCGCCATAGTCCACAGATAAAGGAATGAACAATGCCAGACGTTTTAAGTGGTGGAAAGTGCCCGCCAGACGCCCCCAAAGGGCCTCCCAAAATGAGCTAAATCATCAAAAATGGAAACCCTAAGAAACCTATATGAAAAGATTCGCCGTAGTCAACAGGTAAAGGAATGAACAATGCCAGACGTTTTAAGTGGCGGAAATTGCCCGCCAGACGCCCCCAATAATGAGCAAAAATTGAGCAAACCCTAAGAAACCTATATGAACAGATTTGTCATAGTCCAGAAGTAAAGGAATGAACAATACCGGACGTTTAAGTTTTGGAAAGTGCCCGCCAGATACTCCCAAAGGGGCCCAAAAAGTTAGCTAGTGGTGGAAAGTGCCCGCCAGACGCCATTATGCAATTATGCAGAATACTGAGCTACATTAGTTGGAAGGGAAACCCTACGAAACATACTTGAACACATTCTCCATAGAACATAGATACGAATGAATAATGCCACACAATTTAAGTGGTGGTGAGTGCCTGCATGACGCCCAAAGAGGGTCTAGAAATTGAACTAGATCAGCTGGAAAGGAAACCCCGTGAAACGGGAAATTGTTCGGCAAAGTCCAAATAGGCCTATAAATGACCAATGCCAGACAGTTTAAGTGGACGGGAGTGCCCACCAGATGCCCCAGATATCAGCCGATGCAGGCGCTTATAAAGATATTCTTAATTGTGTAAAATTGAACAAAAAAGGAGTAAAAGCCCCATTTATATTAATAATGATAGGCCTAGCTACATACGATTTTATATGATCTAGCCTCAATTATGATGCAATTTTATTTTGTCCACTTTAATTGTGGTACAGCCAAAATCAAAATATAATTTGCGAAAGCAGACACTTTCCTACCACAGATCAAATGAGCTACCACTTAATTTCAATAATTTTCATACATTTCATGTATAAATGACTTTTTACTGATGGTAGTAATAATAGTATCCAATAATAACGTCAGTTCTGTATATACTTGCCTCTCTATTAATTATGGAATTATTTAAAGACATCTTTTTCATAAACATAATATACAAGCGTGAAGCGCCCGTTCTGATAACCACTGGCATAGCGCACCCCCCCCCCCAACTAACAAAAGAATTGCGTCCCGCTCGACAGATTATGAATGCTCCACCCCCCCCCCTTACAAAAGAAGAAATTCGTGGCTTCGCCAGTGCGATAACTATTCTAATAACAATGGACCATCTACAACATGACAATATCATCGAAAAGGGGGTAATGTTCTGGGCTCCTTTATTGTGGCTATAAATAGTGTGTATCAAATCAGAGGGGGTTAGCGTAGTATGTAGAGATAAAAGGATTTCGAAGAGATGGCATCTGGACTACCCAGACGCCAATAATAGGGCCTATCCCCATAATGCAGGGTCGCAAATCTGCGGGGAGCATGCGAACTTATGTCGGCGTGACGTGCCTACAAACCACGTATGTTCCTAATGTATGCAACCAATTGCCGCTTCGTGGAAGGGGCCATATTGACATATATATAGGCATCTACGCAAGAGGGCAGCTAATATTGTTACGTGAGGGCGGCAGTTATTTTTCTCGCTTTGTCTTCTCCAAGGCTGAAATAATTTTTTCAAAATCTTCAATAAGATATCTAATGAGATTTAAAATGTTTTAGTAACGCATTTGGTCACGGTTTCCCCTGAATCTAACTTTTGAATTAACAATTTAGACAATCAAACCGATTGGCATTTAAAAACTAATTTGCTAATTAAGGCACTTGAGGGAAGATTACATATTAATTATAAACCCAATTTTATCTTCTTTCCGAATTTTCAGTGTTTATTTTGTTTCTTTTATCTTGTTTTGTAGCAAATCTACCTTGATATTGTGAATTTGGTAACATGAATATGATTGATTCTTTTATTATCTTTATTTAAAAATCTTTTTAATTGGCTGACGCTTTTAATTACATACAAAAACATAAATATATGGGACTATGTATCCTCAAACTCTAATATGGTCGGGTGAGGGCGCTTATTTTATTACACATGCGTGTATTCTGGGGTGACTCTGGGGTGACCCGACATTTGCTCCTGCGACAATTGCTCCGGGCTTTATTTCGTCTAAGATATAGGGTTAGGGTTAGGGCTGTAATAGGGATTTATATTAGGGTTAGGGTTAGGTTTAGGTAGGGTATAAGTGTAAAGTCCCTGGTTGAAGTTAGTTCATTCGATTAGTGTATGGAATTTATAGCGGAGCAATTGTCGCCGGAGCATATGTCATGGATTCTATTCTGGGTATCGGGGGGGGGGGGGGCTTTATGGGCCCGGGCAACCCGGGTAGGCGCGCAAATTGAGCTAAAGGTAGGGGCGCAATATCAAGCTTAAACATAGGGGCCCCAAATTGACCTTAAACTTAGGGCGCAAGTCGACCTTAAGTTTAGGGGGCTCCAAATCACATTAAACTACAGGGGCGCCAAATTGAGCTTAAAGGTAGGGGCTCCATATTAAGCTTTAACATAGGGGCGTCAAATTGACCTTAAACTTAGGGGCGTCAAGTCGACCTTCAATTTAGGGGGCGCCAAATCGACATTAAACTACAGGGGCGCCAAATTGAGGTTAAACGTAGGGCGCCAGATTGAGCTTAAACATAGGGCGCCAAACTGACCTTAAACTTAGGGACGTAAAATCGACCTTAAATTTAGGGGCTGCCATATCGACATTAAACTACGGGGGCGCCAAATTGAGCTTAAACGTAGGGGCGCCATATTAAGCTTAAACATAGGGGCGTCAAAATGACTTTAAACTTAGGGGCGTCAAGTCGACCTTAAATTTAGGGGGCGCTAAATCGAACATTAAACTACAGGGGCGCCAAATTGAGCTTAAACGTAGGGGCGCAAAAATTGACCTTAAACTTAGGGGCGTCAGATCGACCTTAAATTTAGGGGGCGCCAAATCGACATTAAACTACAGGGGCGCCAAATTGAGCTTAAATGTAGGGGCGCCAGATTGAGCTTAAACATAGGGGCGCCAAACTGACCTTAAACGTAGGACGTAAAATCGACCTTAAATTTAGGGGGCGCCAAATCGACATTAAACTACGGGGGCGCCAAATTGAGCTTAAAGGTAGGGGCTCCATATTAAGCTTAAACATAGGGCGTCAAATTGACCTTAAACTTAGGGGCGTCAAGTCGACCTTAAATTTAGGGGGCGCCAAATCGACATTAAACTACAGGGGCGCCAAATTGAGGTTAAACGTAGGGGCGCCAGATTGAGCTTAAACATAGGGGCGCCAAACTGACCTTATACTTAGGGACATAAAATCGACCTTAAATTTAGGGGGCGCCAAATCGACATTAAACTACGGGGGCGCCAAATTGAGCTTAAACGTAGGCGCCATATTAAGCTTAAACATAGGGGCGTCAAATTGACCTTAAACTTAGGGGCGTCAAGTCGACCTAAAATTTAGGGGCGCCAAATCGACATTAAACTACAGGGGCGCCAAATCGAGCTTAAACGTAGGGGCGCCAGATTGAGCTTAAACATGGGGCGCCAAACTGATCTTAAAAATTGGGGCGCCAAATTTAGCTCAAATGTAGGGCGCCCAAAATGATCTGAAACTTAGGGAGCGCCTTAAACTTATGGACTTCAGATTGAGCTCAAATGTAGGGGCGCCAAATTTAACTTTAACTTAGGGTTCTAACTTTATCCTAAACTTAGCGAGGGGTGCCGAATTTACCAGAAACTAAGGAGGCGAAAAAAAAAATTAAATAAACAGAAGGGGTCTTTAAAAAGGGAGTGTGAATAAAATGTGCTTTGAATGTATGCTTCTAGCTTCAGTGGCTGCATTGATTCCTGTTCATTTTAGTAATGGAAAAAAAAACTAATGCGAGCGCGAAGAGCGAGCCGAAAATTTTAGCTAAAAATTGGAGTTATTTGTGCATTATACTTCGTTTTTTAGTATCAGCGAGCGCGAAGCGCGAGCCGAAAATTTTAAGCTGAAATTGAATATGTTTGTGCATTAAAGGTCCTATATACTATTTGCAAGCGGGAAACAAAATAAAAACAAAAATATGTAGTAGAGGCAGAATGGATTTGAAAGTGAGGTTTGATAAAAAGTGCACTTTCTTTGAAAAGGGGACACTTTAGATCAGAGGCATAGATCTAAAGAGAAATTTATTCGAGAGCGAGGAATACGAAGAAAAGTTGTCTTGAATGTATACTTTAAAAGATCATAATGGCTGCCTTGATTCAATTTTATTTTAGTAATTGAAAAAAAAAGTAATGCGAGCGCAAAGCGCAAGCCGAACTTTTTGAGGTAAAGGTTGAGATATTTGTGCATTGTGCATTGTATTTTTCATTTTTCTTTACTGCGCCAAGAGCATCTTTCATTATGGATACCGGCGCATATATAAATGTTCACATTATTATTATTATTATTACTACTATCAGCGAGCGCGAAGCGCGAGCCGAAAATTTTTAAGCTGAAATTGAATATTTTTTTATGCATTAAAGGTCCTTCATAGTATCTGTGAGCGCGAAAAAAAAACCAACAAAACAAAACAAAAACACACAGTAGAGGCGGCGTCACGAATTTGAAAGTGGGGTCTCGATGGAAAAAAGGGCACTTTTTCTATAAAAGGGACACTTTCAGAGGCATATAGAGGCCCAAAGAGAACGGTATTCGAAGAGGGGGGGGGGTGTACGTAGTCCAGATACTGTCCCTTCGAAATTTACTATTCCCCACGCAATGCGCGATCCCCTCTGATCGCGCGACCCCCGAATTTTCCCTCGGGGGTCGCCGATCAGAGGGGATCGCGCATCGTGGGGGAATAGTAAATTTCGAGAAGGGACAGTATCTGGACTAGGGTGTACGAAGAAAAATTTGTCTTTGAACGTATGCTTTTAAGAATCATAATGGTAGCCTTGATTCCTGTTCATTTTAGTAATGGAAAAAGTAATGCGAGCGCGAAGCGCGAGCCCAAATGTTTAAGCTTAAATTTGGAGATTATAAATCCTATTTAGTATCAGCGAGAGCGAAGTGCGAGCAGGAAATAATTTAGTTTCCATTTAGAAGACACATTTTACATACTTTGTTTAAAAAAAAAACAGCGATAGAAAACGAATCCACAATCTTTGATACGAAAATTTTGTGGGCTGCAGGCCCCAATTAAACCCTCCACACAACTATTTGATTGTCAACCACACCCTTTCCTAAGGTTTGTCCCCAGACGAGGAGAGGGGTAAATTGGGTTTTGGCAGACGTGTATCAATCAAATACATTGGATCCAACTATTTGATACTTAGGTTACTGTTGTTACTTAGTGCGAGGTCGCATAGCGACCGAGCGGAAAATTTGGGGTTTGGGGGGTAAAAAAGAGGCATTTTAGAGTATGAGAGCGCTATTTTAAGCAATAACACAATTATCTAGTGTAATTTTTTTTCATTTCTTTTTTGAAAACTGGGGGATGTTTGTACAGGGCATCCCCCTCCCCAAAATCTGGGGGATGTATTCCCCCAGGATTTACGCCCTTGGTGTATGAACAACAACTTGAAGAAACAGTTGTATTTTGTTGATGTATTTTGTAATAGAGATCTAAACTAAAGGCTATAATATTCTGAAAGCTTATTAATTCGAAAATAATTACAAGTGCAATGGCAATGAAAACTTTTCCCATTTTGTTTTGTCTGCATGTTTGTTGTGTGTTTTTTTTAATTATATTTTATATGATATAAAAAGTAAAGCATTTGTCATTTGTCATTTATACTATCATAGATCGATTATAATATAAATAAGGCCAGGTAGAGTTAGCACATAGTCTACAAACATGTGTCAAACTTTGCATTGTAAAACTAATGACAATAATTATGTTAGATACGTACCGTAGGCTTACTTAATTTAGTAGCTCCATGGTACTACCGCGCAGGCTTCCATGATTAAATTACTAAATACATCCACAAAATATACCTGTTCTCCAAGTAACTGTTGTTCATACACTGATATATTTAACATAACTTACTTTATTATAGCCTGACCCTCTCGATACATTGCATATACAGTATACCGCATAACTTAGTAGCTCCATGGTATACGGAAAGGACTGTTTCAATTTGTTGAAAATTACCTGTTTTCTGGAGCTTCTAGCATCACCGTTTTTCATATTCATCTCCCGAAAGTGATGGAAATATAAAAAAATATATCGCAGTTTTTAAATATAAAGGTCGGTAAAGCTGTAAAAATTCGGAAGGGAAAAAAAATGAGAAAATAGAATATTATTCATAAATATTCAAAAATTTTACAAACTTTTTCTTGTTGGAAATATATGTCACTTTGGGTCAGTTTTGTGAGAAATAAGTAACTTTAATTAAAACGAGCTTGATTCATATACTTCTCATAAATATTCTTTTGTATTGCTCACCGGGCGCGCACACTGGAAAATAAGATATTTTGAGAGGTTTCCTTGCTCATTAACGAACGGGGAGAGCTAATTACAGCGGGCAAAGTTCGCAAAAGTTCACGTGAAGTTACGAACCGGTTCAGTGGTTATGCTAATTATAACATTTCAACATGGATGCGCCCAGGAAACGAGCGGTTGGAACATACGTGAAACACGTCCGGGCCCTTGCTTTTATTTACAGTAAGTACTGTAATCAGGTCAGTGATGTAAAAACTCAATTATTTATTATGGAAATCTTAGAAGCTTACGTTCATTACGAGGTATAAATAATTATAGAAACTACGTCATTCCCTCTCAACTGCTTTAAAGTTCAAACTTTGCTAGGTTTTGAATTATACAGTGCGTCCCAGAAAAATTAGTAAACCAAACTTTAAGAGCCTCATTTTAAAATTTGGTAATTTATGTGACCTTTCATATTTATCATACTAAAGAGTAACTTATATTCTTTTCAATGATAATAAACTTCTAGCTGTGTTGTAATGAATGATTGAGCACTTGTGATGTAAAAATCAAGGGTAGAAATTGGTTTGTACCAAATTTTGGTCCCGAAGTTGAGTAAAGAATGTGAAATGTTAGGGTTCGCGTAAAATTAGCCCCGGACTTGGTCAAAAGCCAAGTCAGAGCCAAAAAGAGATCAATATCTATAAAAGTTTACACGATGGCGCTCGAACAACATATAGGGGAGACTGGGGTAATTATGGCCCCGGGGTAATTATGGCCCCTTTGTCTTTAAGAGCTTATAATTCTTTGCTGCATTACACAATGATAATTTAATTTTTACACATGCCTAGCTAAACTCTTCCTACTATCATATGAGAAAAATAAGCCATTTACTTAAAATTTTGTGCTTAGGAGAGCCTAAAATGTACGGCAATCACAATTCTGTTCGTTAGAAAGTGGCAAGTCAGCTTTTTTATTTGGGTGTGATATCATTAATTAAAATCATTTAAGATGAAATTTTGATTGAAACAGAAACAATAGGAAGTAACAAACACAACAGAAAAACTTCCACCTGAATATCTTCAATGGTAGAGCTGTAAAGAGGGATCAAACTGAAAATGTCACTTGGGGTGATTATGGCCCCCAATGCAAAAACAGTGTATAAGCACAGATCGGGACATTAACTTGTATGATTATGTACATGTACATACACTGTAAAAAAATATTTGTATTTTTACAGCAAATCTGCTGTCAGCAGAGTCGCCATAAAAAACGTATTATAAAAATACAGTTCTGTTGTAAATTTCTCCTGAAAATAATTACATGAGAAATACAAAATATACATCAGGAGTAACACATTTGTTCCGTTTTAACCAACTGTGTAAGCTATAGACCTCTAATGATTTTTTTTCTTCTCTTTCATTAATTATTGGAGGAGAAATTTACAGCAAAACTGTTATTTTAAATTACATTTTGTATGGCGACTCTGCTGACATCACTTTGCTGTATTATTTTTTTACAGTGTAAATATACATGTATGTATTCATTGCTATTACTGCAAAATTTCAACATTTTGGCAAAACCAATTATTGAATGAATCATTGTTGGTTGTTGACAAGTGTATTAGGAATACCTAACAACATTTATTATACATTACCATAATTAATTAGCATATCTTTCAATTCATACAGTCATGACAATAGGGGCCATAAATACCGCAACCCGTGGGGTAATTATGGCCCCGAAAGTTGTTAACATAATTGTAATTCATATGCAAATGAGAAGTCACAGGTTTACACTTTCCTTTGTATATTATAGGTATATAGACCGACTGTATTTTTAAATAATTAGAATATTATTGGACTTTTCATTAGATGGTTGTAATAGGAAATGTGAAAAAGGGGGCCATAATTACCCCAGTCTCCCCTAAGGGGTACACGAATGGCCCAATGCTTTTGTGATCAGAGCAAAATTTGTAATTTTCCATGATAGTGTGTCCATTCTTGCCCAACAATGTGACGCGGGCTTTGGCCTGATGTATTATAAGCACAAACAGAAATGAGAAAGTTCTTGATAAGATAAACGAAATAAAATGTACTCTCAAGAAGCTCCCGTGTGTCCTGTGTTAAAAATTATGTTTCAAGAGTCTGTTAACTTGGGAGAACTGCCAAACAACTGGTTATGTGCAATCTTAGAACCAAACCTGTATCAGGACAAGTTACCCCCTCGACCTTCTTTTTGTATAATAATTGTAAATTATATTTCTTGCCTCATCCCGGCATGATAGTGACTGGTTGACAGTGCGTGCGCTGTTAGTCAGTTTTTGTCCGTGTTGGGATGGGGCAAGAATTATGAATTATTCAATTAAGATTTATTCAATTATGAATTATTCCATTATGAATATGTTTCAGTTAAAAAAAAAAAAAAAATGCTTACTTTTGTATTCTATTTTATATTAAAGGGACCAGCGTCTTACAAGCTTTGCTTCTTGCTGGTTCCTGAATTTTCTTTATAATTGTTTTCTCTGTTACTTTTGAACAAAATGTTTTATGTTACATACTGATGTTGTTAATTTGATTATTGTTTTGTTAACTTTTGAAAACATGAAAGAAAAATCAATAAAGTAATCTTGAATCTTAATCTTGAATCTTGAATATTACTTTATGAAAATACCCCCAAGATAAGGGGAGATCTAACCCTCAAAATGAAGGTTCAAATGTTGTTATCGTACAAACTAAGTACACCTTGTTTTTTCGAAAGAAAATATCATTGGAAACAATATTTCAGAGGTGTGCTCTTCGAAATTTGTTGCGATCACCTCTTAATCTAAGGGGGCGTCCAAAATAGTTGCCCCTTTTGTGACAAATAGTAATTTGGAGATAGAATTTATAGGTACTTTCATATCGCCCTGAATTTCAGATCATATGAAAGAGGATTAAATTGCTTACAAGCTAAAGCCTTCTTTGATGGAATTTAGAGGGTAAAAAATGAATATTCAACACAAACAAGTTCATTTTTTAATAATATTTTTCAAAAAATTGAATGTAATCAAAATTTATACTTCGCATTTGTCAAAACTGCGTAAAGAATATTCAGTTGTAACTATTTAGAAAATTGTTCCAAGATGTGCACGACATCTTTCGAGAAATGCAGGTTCGTATATCATTTTAACAAAAAGTTATAGCATCCTAAAGTCGTGAACTTGATTTCACCGAAGAACGGCAATCTTGCTAATATCAAAAAGCTCCGTACACGAACGTGTATTACATGGGAAAAGATATGGTGTCTTCTATAAATAAAATGAAGACTAACCAGTTTCAACAGTAAAATCTGACATTTCATGATTTTGTAATACATGCAAAGGTGGTCAAACATACAAGTGAGTGCAGAGTGAATTGGAGAAGACATTCCATTCCCTTTTCTAAAATTGAGTGTTATGTTTATAATAGTTTGACATATATTCCAGGAATTTTTTTTGTTTTGTTTTTTTTTGTTTGCCTTTTACATGGGGTTCGGCGGCCGCCACCCTAACAGAGCCTAACTGATTGGTTGGTTAGGATAGAAGGGATAAAAGGGTGCAGCTCGTTGTTCCGATGGTTCATTTGTCCGAAGGTTCGATGTTCAGAAGGTTCGTTTGTCCGAAACCACAATAGGGTTCGTTGTTCCAAATGTTTATTTGACCGAAGGTTCGTTCATCCGAAAGGGAAATAGGTTTCGTTTTTTCGAAGGTTCAATAGTCCGAAGGTTCACTCGTCTGATAATAAAATAGGGTGCATTGGTCCTAAAATAAAATATGGGTCATTCGTGCGAAAAGGAACTAGGGTTCATTCGTCTAAAACAAAATTATAATCCCTATTATTTTCATTTTTGGACAATTATGAACCCTTATTTCAGCTTCGGACGAATGTACCTTCGGAAAATGAACCGTATTTCATTTTTGGATGAATGAACCTTCGGAATACTGAACCCGATTTCATTTTCGGACATACGAATTCGCATTCATTTTTTGAGGAATGAACCTTCGTAATAATGCATCAAACGTTCGGGCAAACGAACCTTATTTCATTTTCGGGCAATCAAACATCCAAGTACGTGTTCAGAGAGACGAGTTGTAACAACGAGCTGTAACCAAGGGGATGGGATGCTCCAGGGCACGGGCCTAATCACGCATTGATTTCTTTTTTTATTAGTCAGTAGGGGCATGATCTTTTCATCACCCCCCCCCCCCTCACTAACAAAAAAAAGTGCGTCCCGCTCTACGCCAGTGCTCCAGGAGGCAGGGGTATGTAGGGTAGGTGAGGAGAAGTACTTTTGATAATACTTTAACAAAATTTTTGCTCTGATGAGGACCTGTTCCTTTTCAAGATTAAGTGCATCAGGCATAAACTTTTGTTTTCTGCTTAAGGGCTAGATATACATAATTATATATGAATTATCAAATTGCATTTATTTCATTACTTCTTGTACCTGCAATGTAAGCGAATAAGTTTAGCCTGAAAATTTTTAATATCATATCAAAATATATGGGCAAGTCCAAGCTATTTTGCGCGGTAACAAATGGGACATTCAGAGCCAAAAATAGGGCTTATTTGAAAAATCTCAAATGAAATCTCAATCCTTTGGTATATTCCTGAAGTTATTAAGAATGTTCAACAAAAACATAAAGAATAGTTGTAATAACTCAATTCATAATCAATTTATGATCATTTATTCGTCGGTAACAAACGGGACCGCAAAAAAATGGTGTTTTCAGATTTTGACTTTGTTCACATATAACTCTGAATTTAAAAAGGAGATCTAAGTTTGCAGAGTCATATCCTCTTAAACATGTAATAAACATTGTAAGGACATATTTTAACGTTAATACAACTTCGAGTGTTCTGGCAAAGCTCTAGTTTTAAAAACTATGTCAGGTAACAAACGGGACAGTAACACACGGGACAATTATTCCCTGTAATATTTTTTATTAAACAATTGGTGTAGCCAAGGCGTAGCAACATCTTTTGTTAAAAAATCTCTCTGATAAATCAAAAGAAACATAATACAAAACACAAATGTAAGAAAAACTTATTTTGTTTCATTTCTAAAGGTGGGAGGGTGGGTAATAAAAATGTATGATTTTACATCAGCTCAGTAACTTTTGTGAGATTATTTCTGAGACCTGAATATTTTAAGTCTTAAAATGTGGAAAGCTATGTGCTAGTTTCGTGATTTTTTCACCAGAGTTAGCCAAGAAAATATAAAAACAGGAAATACTTACTTTTTGGTTGTACTCCAATGACAAACCTCTTTTTTAAATGGTTGAAAATAGCATTTTTAATGCATTTTATATACTTTTTCATGAATATTAATGAGCCTTGTGACGTCATATGACCTTAAAATTACTTTTTTACCTCATTTGCATTAAGTTCATTTCATACCCTTTATGGTGATGTATGACACATTATGTATACCTTTACAAACCCACTGACACACTTGACACAAAAATGGTCAAAAAGTCGAAAAATCACCATCTCGGGAACAAATAGCGTGGACTTGCCCTAATACTAAATAAAATATCTCTCTCTGTATAGTAGGCTACAAAGTAAATTCGATAGCAGATTGGCCCCCTCTACCACGCATCTATATAAAACACTGCACCATTGTAGCTACATTTATTACAACTCCTTAAATTCAGAATAGAAAAAAGCTTCCGCATTTCCTCTTTTATTTATTCATCTATAATAATAATAATAATAATAATAGTTGCGATTTATATATCGCCTAATATGAAACAATTTCATCTCTAAGCGCTCTACAATTTAATTAGTAAGTTTTCCAATTTCCTTCATTTTCATACAGTTACCGGCAGCTATATGACTTTTTTTTCAAAGTGTATTTCTTAATATAAGCATTATTACATGCTAATATTATAATATCCGTGCTCAGTGGGAAATTATTAGTGGCAGATCCATGATTCTATGAGGGGTAGGCGCCGGGGGAGCTATTTTCAGGTTAACCATGTTAACGTACACCTCATTTTTGTGTCGGTCACATCGGCAAGGATTATCTTTTGTAGGGAGGGGTGTTGCAATGAAAAAAAAAATACTTGTTTAAAAATATTGAAAAAGAAAAAATAATAACAAAATCATTATAGCCGTTTCACTCGGAACTAGTGTGCAACAACAGACTCAAATTTAACACTGAACTCCAAAACTCACCTTAGTGCTCTAGTTAAGAGTCGCCAAAGTAAATTAATTAATCTCGTATCCTATACTTTAAGCCTGTCTCACACTGTGTGATTTGCTGCGATGCGATTTTTGAGAAAACTGATATATTATTTGATATGGACATTCAAACAAGTAAATTAATGCTGTCCAAAGTTCTTGGTATTCCTGTGAATAATAAAATTGTAATTCACGGCTATCACGAACCCCCTTCTCTGTATAAAATCAAATTGTTTCTATATCGCAGTGACGTCACAGCGATCTTGCGATTTTAAGCTAATTTGACATTTACTCCCAATTAACGGATAGCATTGGAAAAAAAATTCGCTTGCATTGTTCCTATACATTTTCTGCATCTCATAAGATAATTTTGAATGTTGGAATATGTCACATTTAAGGAAAAAATAAGGTAAAATAGCAAATGGCAACATTCATCAGATGTGCATCTATGTGTACGTGTTGTTTTAGTGTAAAGTTAGAGCAGGCAATATGCTTGTGAAGAAAGAAAAGAAACAGATGTGAAACAAAATTTCCTTGAAGTTTAATAGCTGTTTGATTTCCTGAAAACATTAAATTCAGGAAACGTACCCAAAACAAAAGCTACATGTAAGTGAAAGGCATATTAAATATGAAACTGAGTGGGAAATGTATTAATAAATAAAATCAACCTTAAAGGTAATACATGTACACATCCTCAGATCGTCCTCAGAAAACATAGTTTTGAAGTAAAATAAAAGAGATGAAAAACAGAAGAAAAATCCAAGATGTTTGTAGACCTTATGTCATATGTCAAGGTTAAATTAAGATCTTGCCTTCATTGGGGAATGGTAAAAGTCACCCCCCCCCCCCAATGGAATTTTGTACATTAAGCCCGTCTCACACTGTGCGATTTGCTGCGATGCGATTTTTGAGAAAAACTGTTATATTGTTGATATGGACATTCAAACAAGGAAATTAATGCTGTCCAAAAGTTCTTGGTATTCCTGTGAATAATAAAATTGTAATTCACGGCTATCATGAACCCCCTTCTCTGTTGAAATCAAATTGTTTCTATATCGCAGTGACGTCACAGCGATTCTTGCGATTTTAAGCTAATTGGCATTATACCCAATTAACGGATCGCATTGGGGAAAAAATTCGCTTGCATTGTTCCAATACATTTTCTGCATCTCATAAGATCATTTTGACTGTTGGAATATGTCACATTTAAGGAAAATTGCCATTTGTTCCAAAAATCGCATCGCAGCAAATCGCACAGTGTGAGGCGGGCTTAGACTCTGCATCATGAACTAATCATGGACCAAACCGGCCCTGCCCCCCAAAAAAAAAAATAATAAAATAAAAAAAATCAATGAATAATAAAAAAAAATTTAAAAAAAATGGCCATCTGCCTTAATTCCTTAAGGTCGCATATCAGCCACAGGGGTAGTTTTATGTCCGTCTATCGGGTATTAAGATTTTTTTCTCATTTTTTTTTTTTTTCATTTTGGCGCCCCAAAGTTAAGCGTCAATTTGTCGCCACTTACTTTAGGTCGGTTTGGCTTCCTTTAAGGTTAATTTGCCGCCCCTTGAGCTCGTGCCCTCTCCCCCCCCCCCCCAGAATACGGGCGTGAAACTTTTATAATAGATTCTTTAATCAAACATTATTCTTTGATTATTCTTTTCTTGTTCTTTTTTTCTTTTTTAAGATTCCCTCATTTACTTTGTGTTATTCTTATCTTATTTTGCTTTCATTTATTTTATTTATCTATTTTTTTTTGAGCTCCCTTCATTGCACAAGTAAATAGATGCATTGGTTTAGGGATCCGAGATCAAATTTTTCCAGAACTATTGCATCATTTAAAAAAAATTCCTATATAATTGATACAAAATTCAAATGCATCGTTTAAAAAAAGAGGAATACAATCCTGGTTCATATAGAATGAAGGAAATAGTTGTTGCACTCAGAGAATTGGATAGTGCAACTCATAATTTCTTTATCAGTTTAAAGGATTTCCCCCCTTTGATTTGATGTAATATTATGTGTCCTGGAGGATTAAAGTCGATGCTAAAAATCTGTATGTTCTATATAGACTGACATTTGATTCAATATCATTCATTTAAAGGACTCATCCGAGCTGGAGTTTGCATTATTAGAAAAATAAAGTAAAATCGAAAAAGCAGAACACTGAAAATTTCATCAAAATCGGATAAGAAATAGCAAAGTTATGAATTTTCTTAGGTTTTGAATTTTTAGGAAACGTTCTTCAAATTGGCAAACTGATGATGTCTCAGTCCCCTACTTTCTTTGTATTTTATGTATGAATACCAATTATCAAGATTTTCTACCACAAGGAAATCAAAACAGGGATTAATCCTTGTGGAATGTTCAAAGTACAAGTGCTTTTACTTATTTCAGTATGAGGGACATATTTTCTGTATACGCAATATATGAAAAAATGAGATAAATAGGATTTCTATATAATAAAATACACACGAAGTAGGGGGACTGTGACATCATCAGTTTGCTCATTTGAATATTCAATATTCAAATGAGACAATAAGACATTGCCAAGAACTGTTTTACCAAAAAGTCAATACTAAGAAATGCATAACTTTATTTTTCATCCGATTTTGATGAAATTTTCAGTGTTGTGCTTGAAGAATTTTACTTAATTTTACAAAACTTTTTCATTTCAGCCTGGAGTCCTCCTTTTAAATAATGGAGTTAGTGTTTAATCCGAAAGATTGTTTGTTAATATAAGACACCATACATATTCTCATAGAGTATTGCACGTACGTGTACGGAGCTTTCATAGATATTTGACCAGAATGTCATTTTCGCCTAAATCAAGATCACGACTTAGGATGATATAACTTTTGTCAAAATAATATACGAACCTGCAGTTCTCCCAAGATGTAGTGCATTATATTCAAATTTTTTTTTTAAAGTTACGATTTTACTTTTGTAGGCAGTTTTTGACAAGTGCGAAGTATAAATTAAGATTACCGTTCATTTTTTTTTGGAAAAAAAAAAATAAAAATACTTGTTTGGGCTAATTGTCCATTCTTACTCTTTGATGCCATCAAAATAGGTTTCAGTCTGTAGGCAATTTATTCCTCTTTAATATGACCGCATTTTAAAGCATTTGATATCCATCAAAAGTTATCTTTGAAACATGTTTGACATAAAAAAAGGGCAACAATTTGGACCCCCTTGAATTTAGAGGTGATCGCAACAAATTTTGAAGAGCACACCTCTGAAATATTGTGCCCTATAACATTTTCTTTAGAATAAGCAAGGTGTGCTTAGTTTGTACAGAAACAACATCAAAATCGTTAACTAGGCATCTTTTTCAGGTTTGGATCTCCCTTAAGAAATAGGGTAGAGTTGGGGATATGTTTTGGTGTGATAGTGGTCCTGGGGTTATTCCTGTCCATAAAGCGAGATCAACAGAGTCACAGTTGATGATACGAGTTACGACCCACGGTATTCTCACTAGACAATCGAAAAAGTTGACTTGGACATGGCCATGCTATGGACCTGTCGGAAAACATTTCACCCTATCCTCCAACGGTTTCTTCCAAAAAAAGCAATATTGGGCCGTAATAGGGACACACTTTTACCTCCCCTTGTACCTTGTACCTAGCGTTCATCACTTCCGAAAAGGTTCTTTGGGAACTTTAACTGGAAGTATAACAAGGTGCTTCGATCACCCGAGTTAGCGTTGTGTATAGTTTTAAATTAAGGGGGTAAACATGTTGTTGGATACAAGCCTTTAGAGCTGTGCTGGATTTGATGTCTACTTTAGATTGGGGTAGACCATTCCACAGTTGTAGAGATTCTGGGCAGAATTACTCGGCGAAGGGCTTTGAAGAACAATAGAATGATCTATTGCCTATCATGTGTTCGCCTACCACTTTGATTTTGGGGTTGTATAAACGTCTTGGTCATGTTGGGGATGTCCAGTTCACCGTGGAGGATCTGATGGAGTGTAGTTATACTTTGTGTTTGGCATCTACTCTTTATTTCACCCCCACTTGAGTGTGTTCAGCATTGCCGTTACACTGGATCGGGGTTTAAAGTCCTCAAGGACAAACCTTGCAGGTCTTTTCTTTGTACTTTTTGTAGGAGGTTCCTATTCTTCTTGGTTCCTATGGGGCTGTACGATGGCATTGTACAGGTTCTCTCTCACAGTCCTCGAGCAGTAGAAGTAATTCCTTTGGATGAAATTGAGTATCTTGGATTCTTTGACTGCAAATCCCATTTCAGGTTGTTTTTGGATGGTGATTGCTAGGTATTTGCTCTATTCCACTTCTCCGAGAGGTGTTCCCATCATCTGGTAGTTTTTTTTACCAACATTTCGCTTTCTGGAGATTCTCATTACTTCGCACCTTGGATGTGTTGACATTCATACCCCTGGATTTCCCAAATGCATGTTGGGCACCTATAATAAGGATCCGAGACTTAGTTATGTGTTTTTAGGGACCACATGTCATGCTAAACAAAGTGGGATCCCTCACCATGTGTTCCAATATCAGATACCGGTTCTCGTTTATTTTGATTTTAAAAATGATGGTTGCTATCGTTTAGAAATGTTTTGTAGAAATTTCTTGTTTCTGCCATTGTTTGCTGTTTTTTTGTTTTATAAATATATATATATATATATATATATATATATATATATATATATATATATATATATATATATATATATATATATATATATATACACTGCCCTCCAAAAGTTTGGGTACACCTAATGTCAGCTCTGTTTTGGATCATTTTAAGGCATTTTATGTCCAGTATTTCAGTCCAAATGATTTGTAAGTACAAAAATACATTATGCAACCAATATACTTCACGATTACCACGCCAAGTATCCTTGGAATTTAGAAATTACTCAAAAATATGCAAAAAGTGCAAATACGTGATTTTGCACTAATTTATTCAATTATTGAAAAAAGAAGATATCTCGGCTAATAACGGTCCGATCAATGTAAAATTTTGCATGGATATTGAGGCACACGTAAAATATAACCCTGTACACTTTGTTTTTATTTTGAGACAACACTTTATTAATTATGCAAATTTATGCAAATTAAGGGTATATTTATAGAAATTTATCAATATTTTGTTTTAAAAATTGCTATGAAGCCCAATCTTTTTGTTAAAAGTTGCTGAGTATAATACTCATCAAAATTATGATTAAAAAGTTGAACTTCCTCATGAATTCCTTTGCATTCTTTTGTTTCATTACTTTCTATTGTTTTCGATTGTTTTTATTTTTATGTATTTCGCAATGTTTTTGACTCTTTTGTTTTTCTGAAATGTACCTTGATTGATTTGAAGATATCCAAGATGATGCTTAAAGCCTTTTAGATGCAATTTAGAGTGTTGTAGAGCAATTCAGGTGAATTTTGTATTCAGTACACAAATGGGCAATAATTGATCTTTTTGATAATGTAAAACTTCTCCTAATTAGACGTCAAAACAATGGTTACTTACTTAATAAGTTGTTATATTAAAACTTAATTATGACTGTTCTGACAGGGGGAGGGGTCTCGGCCAATTTAACCAACTATAAAACATCCATGACTGCTGCGCAAACGCTGCCAACCCAAGATATGCCTTTTGGTGACTTTTTCCTTTAAAGCGTAGTGCAACTATTGTTCTCAGGACACTGCTCATTGTGTTATTAGGTGATACGACATTGCATTATTGCATGTCAGACCTAAATAGAATGCAAGATAGCACTCTGCTTTTATTGTCGAACATAAAAGAACCAAAAACATTCAGAAATACATAAAAATCAAAATAATCGAAGACAATAGAAAGTGATAAAACATAAGAAAACAAAGGAATTCATGAGAAAGTCCAACTTTTTAATCATAATTTTGTTTAGTATTATACTCAGCAACTTTTAACAAAAAATTGGGCTTCATAGCAATTTTAAAAACAAAATATTGATAAATTTCTAAATATAGACCTTTAATTTGCATAAATTTGCATAATTAATAAAGTGTTGTCTCAAAATACAGACAAACAAGTAACAGGATATATCTTTATCTTATGCCTTAACATCCATACAAATCTTTACATTGATCGGACCTTATTAGGGCCGAGATATCTTCTTTTTCAATATTGAATAAGATTAGTGCAAAATCATGTTTTTTGCACTTTTGCATATTTTTTAGTAAATTTCTAAATTTCACAGGCAGGAATATTGGCGTGGTAATCGTGAAGTTATATTGGTTGCATACCATATGTTTTTTTAAGTAACTTTAAAACATTTCCATTTGGGACTGAGAATACTGACATCAAAATGCCTCAAATGATCCAAAAGAGCTGACATCAGGTTGTACCCAACTTTTGGAGGGCAGTGTATATATTACTATCATTATTATTTTTTTTACATTTAGTTTTTTCCCCCTTTTGTAGCCCTAAATCAGAATGTGTGAAAATACCCATTAGGTTCAACAGGGGTCTCATTTCCAAATATGCACGTCCATTGGTGTGTGCAAAATAAGTGATCATCACGCGTGCCAGGGGACGTGCAGGGACGTCGACTATTTGTGGATTTCTTCGCTCGGGTGTTAGTTCCTTTTGGGGACTAATAATGTAATGTCTAGACTAGTCAACTCCGGTAGTCATTTTTGCTTATACTTGACATGCACTTGTTTTTAGCAGGGAAATTTACGCATCACGTAGAAATTTCGATTTTGATTTCAAGTAACTTTCAATAGAGAAACGTAGTTAAACAAGAGCTCAATTAAACTCATTCAATTAAAAGTTTTCTGGTTATTTGAATGTTAGGTTCCCTATTTTTCCAGGCACCTCATGGTTAGATTGTTATTCGCAAAAGATTTAGTTGCTCAACAGACATCGCTATTATAGGGCTAGGTTACACATGAATTACACCGGGACCTATTAGATGCCTCATTAAATAGTCAAACACAAACATCAATATATTGGCGCGGATGTAAAATGTAGACTGTTGGGGGAGAGTGGTGGGAAGGTATAAACACACTCGAGGAATGTAGAAACGATAATACACGTTTCTGAAAATATCAGCAATATACTCTCGCTCAACATTAAGTTTTCGGGTAACTCAAAAAGGTGAGACTGAAATGCTCGTTTTCTTGGTGCGAGTTCGCCTGAGCTAACATTTTTTGTTCCTTTTGATATATAGAAGTTGTGATGGCATCTCGTATTTAGCCTGGGCGAGAAATGGGCTGTTTTGCCCTGTCAGTATGCACATATCAGTTCTGGGAATACCGCATTGTGTATTTTGACATTTAAAACAGCGGTTCTGTTAGACCTTCTGTTATTGCTTCTACACTTCAAGTTCTACTTTCTATTATATGACATGGTTAAGAGGACGATATTGTTACATTATTGTTCATATAGGGTTCATTAGGCCTCCTTCCAAATAATCTTGAGTTGGAAGGGAGGTGGGGTGATTTGAGCCGCTCAAGCATGTAAATTTCAAATCTTTTTCCACCCTTATGGGGGCGTTCGTATAAGATATCGGGGCGACCCCTTGTTCACAGGGGCACTCAGATAATTATATAGATAACTCAACAGGCTGCTGGGTATTTGTCCAACACTAAATGTAAAAATTGCCTCAAATGTCACAACTACCGCTTTCAACTTCACAAGATGGGAACTGTTATAGAATGGCGCCCGCTCAATAGTACATACCTTTTCACATCTAAACCTACAAGAGAATGTGTAATTTCTTTAATGAGCCCTGGCCGCAATATCGCCTCCACCATTACATGTTTTATACGTCATAAGGGATGTATTCTATGCTCATTTTATGGGGAAGAGGCGTGCATTCAGACGTGGAGATGGCGTCTGGCTCATAGGCACTTTTTATCTCACACTATGTTGACGACCTTACAAACACGGGATTGTATAGTTGGTTCACTATTATTAACTCGGGCTCACTAACTATGTCTTAACATGTTCACCCACATTTAATGCTTATATTACCTGGTTGGACGTAACTGTGGCGGCGAATATCTACATCTGTTTTTATTTCATATAATGGTACATATGCCGTTGTTGATATAAGTTCCGCTTATTTAATTTTTTTGGATTGATACTAAGCATCAATGTTTCTTAATTTACGTTAATTTATTATTTTAGACACTTTTATTTGAGATACACATATGTATAGAAATTTGTAGGGTGTTGAAGACGAGATCTTTCTATGTATTGATCGGTGTGACGACTTTATGTTTCATTTCCACCTCTCAGCCTACTAATGTTTTATTTATCACATATTTCGCATGTCATTTGTCTTTATGGTGAAGCACATAGGGACAGATAAAAAGACGGGGTATGGAATTATCCTCATAAAGGTTATTACCTTGGGGCAGCCATTTTTGGGCCATTTTCTTGTTTGGTGACTGTCGCGGTTCTTGGTGCAAAATCTCTGTAACTTTTTCGATGTTAAGTTCTGACGTTTTATATCGCTTAGAAGGATACGTTCCTTTGTTCGTTTGGAATTTGATTCTTTTAAGGTTCGCATGTTTTTAGTACGGTTTGTGCTCTTTGTATGCTTTGTAGTAGCCTTCTTCTCGGCACTTCCATACTACCCACTTTAAAGATTTATCACCTGGCATTGTGTTTGCAGTTTCATAAAGCGTCAGCGTCCATTTTCATGCGAAACCGATCCCTCCCCCATAGGCCTCTTGAAGAATATGCGCGTAGAATTCCCGGAGCGGGTGTAGACACTTATTGCGACCGCCATGACCCTTTCTCTTCCTCCTCTATATACGATGTGAAGTGTTTCATTGGTCTATTCTTTGTTTCCAGAACCTTAGCTATTCTGACTCACATTCAGTCATTAAGTCAGTAATTGTTACGAGGATCTATGTGCATTATAGGGTGGCGTCATTAGCGTTGCTTACCAAGATATATATAATTTGCTCACCTTGTTTAAACGCTTTATAATTTTGGCTCTTAGACATATCGAACTGGTTGGTCGAAAGTTAGACGATATTGGGAATGGCTTATTTTCCCAATAAAATTTTTTCACGTAAATCATGCTCCCACTAATTTCGATTACTTGACTATTGAATAGAGGCGGTAACTGCTTTCATTCTCACATATAGGGTTATCTTTTTAGTTATTTACCTTCAATAAAAGATTGAATTGCATTATCTAATGCCGGCTCTCATTTTCAGACCACATTAGGAGGAGAGTTCTGGGCGGGTGCACTTTTACCACCCACAATTTTAGCAATACCGCTCAGTGTCTAATATTAGATGCTACTTCTAAAAAAAGGGACCTCATGTGACTTTCAAAATGTGCCTTTTTCTTCTTTTTAACTGTGTGTCTGGTCTTAAGAGGACTTCATGCGGCATAATTTCATTTTATTCATTGTTTGTAATTCATGGGTTTCTCTTGTAAGGGTTTTTCCATTCTATTTTCGCATAAGAGTCTAGCCAGACTTAGCTTCTAGTTATTAATTACATTTAATCTTTCTATTTACACTTTTCGGTGGCCTCTTTATTCGCTGGGACATGACAACCTCCCCCCCACATAAGGAACCTGCCAGCCGACGAACCGAGTTTTACTGCTCCGATGTATATAGGCTGGTGTATGTATGGTCGCTATGTGGTATTCATTTTTAGTGTCATATGATACAAGGAATGTAAATTTGGTGCGCTCTGCCTGTTGTTGTTTTAGTGTTCATGTGTGTTGACACTATGCTCTTCCTGTATCGACAGTATTCGCCAGTGTGTAATCTTAATTTAAATACTATGAAAATGTGTTTTTGATTTGATTTCATATTTCCGCATTATGGGAAATATATTTTTGAAATTTACCAATAATTGAGAAATGAAATTGCTTCTACACAGTTTTGCGGCGTATGTTAGGATGTTGTGTGTATCCAGTATTTAAATTATGTAGTATTTATAGTTTCGCGGTTAAAAAAACATAGTATTTTCGAGAAAGACTTAATTCCTTACCATTTGTCGTGTTCGTACACTGATTGTTCAGGTATGGGACATACTAGTGTGGTCTGCAATATATTCGGGCCACTGTTCGCTGGGTTTCGACTGAGATTCCTAGTGTACATTTTGACCGGGCGGGGAACTAATCTTTTTAAGAGCGCGCGTCAATTGGTGCCCCCCCTGGCCCTCTAGGCAAACAGTCTGTCTTGCTATTGTACTTGAAATGTCTTCGCAAGGCGAGAATAAGTATTAACAACTTAGTGTTTCTGGTTTTGACTGCGGGGTCTACAGTGACATTTGGGGCTAATTTTTACATTTGTCGGTTGAACGTGTATGTGAAAGATATTAGATTGAGAGCATATATGTGAAAGTCTCAGACATGTGAATCTTTAGTACGCTCTTGGGAGTCTAGTCACGATTTTGATAATAGCGTCTCTCGCACGAGGACTACCGACTTCAGTTAAGAGCGCTCTCGCGACTCAAATGCGTGCATGTTGTAGAAGATTGATTGATTCATTTTATCGATCCAGGCAACAAGTTGGCTTCTAGTGACGACTCGTTTCTGCAAGACCGTGACCAATTAGCACGAATTTCGTTTAGCTTATCCACCTGAGGACTTATAAGGTGTTGTTTGGAGTTGTGTGTGCATTGGGCTCACATGGAGATAGTGATTTCTCGCAGTTATTACGCATTTGTCTATTTATTGGGCATTAATCACTAATTTAATAAAATTGTACAACATAGCCTATATTTGTCGCTTTGAAATTGTTAATGCATTTACGGATTCAGTTGCCTGGAACTCAATATTTCATTTATGACCTTTGCAGATTAACACTTCTAATTTCTTAGTTTACGGACCTCGACGTAAACTTAACGTGTCAGAATTAGGATGTTGATTTATTTGTATCTTACATTTTAACGCATTAGGAATGATGTATTATTATTCATTTATACTTTTATTTGTACCCTGTGTATTGTGTACTATTTGTCGCCGTTATATACAGTATTTTGTTGTTTAAGCGATTGTATGCGTGTCGCTCTTGTGAGAGGATATTGTTTATTGTTCTCAATATGGTTACTGAAAAAATATCCATCTTGGTGTTCTTTGTCTCCGCGACTCGGATTATTGTGTCTCGTCACCTAGAACAGTTAGATTGACCTGGCAGTCAATGATTTGAATTCCTTGCTTGGTCCTGTGTTATTTCGTTACGAGTCTCATGAACTAAAGTCGAACTCTTATTTACGCCTTTCATCACGGTCTCAGCTTATGACATGTGGCCCTGAGGACTCTCAGCTCCATACTCATAAATATATGCATATTGGCATATATATATATATATATATATATATATTTAGGCTACTAATTAACTGGAATTTTAACAATTTTGGGTTATCCTTTTCCTTGTGTGTCTTTTTTATGTGACCTTTTTGATCCTATCATTACTTTATTTTAAGGTGGGCTAAGAAGTCAGGGGGATACTCAATTCTTTCCTACATGGCGGTTGAATGATTAAACTCTTCAATGTCTAAATGATATAGGGTACATGCGCAGGATAATATGCGGCTCAAGCCTCTATTTATTCCTAGAACTCTCTTTGTCTTTCTAGTAGATATAGCAGTAAATATGGTGGATTGGCATCACAAGAGGTATCGACACCTTCGGAGTTTGAAATCTTTGTCTCGCTATAGCTCGCATTATTGTGTACACTATCTACCTAGATCCTATTACTACTATTTATTGTGAAGAAAAATTATCACCTTACCCCCCTGTCTGCAATATTCAACCAAATTTCGTATATGTCACACATCATTCTTACCTTTAATATGGAGACTCACAATATTACAAAGTGCCCATATTACCTTGCATGTGGCAGGTAATCATGTGGCACATGTGATTTAAATGTATGTTTTAAAAAAACTACAATAACTCTTACCATGTCTGGAATTTGCTTAAAATGTTGAAATCATAAACTTAAGATATCATTTGAACACAATTAAATGATCAGCGCTCACCATCATCCACTTTCATTGTATAAATTGAATCACTGCCGATTACGAACTTCAGACTATTTACATTGTGAATTATTCACGAATTTTGACCTTCTGGACCCTTGACCTTTTTGATTCCTACGTACTCATTTCGCTCTCTATAGGATATATCTTTATATTACAGTATTATTATTCTCTTCTCTATTTGTTTAGAAATTTATACATTTACTTCATTCTTCCTAATATAGTTTTTTGAAGTTCATATTCTCAATTACGGTTGGTTACTTTATGGAGATACATTCAGTCAGAGATATTAGGACGCCAAGTCACCACGGATACCCGTAAGATTGGGTACGTGGTGACAGTTAGACGGTATACGAATTGTACGTATAACTGGTGAAATTATACGCAACAAATCCGTAGCAGGACAGGACGGGGACAACGCAGCACTATAAGCATTTGATTGGCCGCCTTTCACCGATACCCACCTTCTGAGTTGGTTAGCGCACGCCAGGACGGGCATTAATCACGTGGAACTTCATTGGGGTGTTAAGGTCCGGTCACTGCTATTTAATTTATCACTGTCGATCTCAAATAGTTGCTGTGCTCGTATTTAAGAATGTCGCAGGTCAAGTCATGTCCCTTATCGGGAACAGCTATAGAACACACTTCGCAGCCTCTCTACATTTTAGCTGAGAAAAGACAAGCGACAATAGAGACCTGTTGTGGTTAGTATGTTTATCATTTTAACACTTGCAACCTTCTACTAAGGGTTTATTACTCTAAAACATGGTACCTTTTAAAGGGATTAGAGAGATTATTCAATTTGTTGGAAAGTCTAGCCAGACGTCTTCTGGCGACTCTGATAACACCCTCTTTACCTCGAGATCTTACCATCGTTCAACACTGTTCATTAGTGTAAATATCAAATATTGTCTGATTACTTCAGAGAAGGTAATATATCATGGTAGGCACCCCGACTATGTTTTGGTGAGTCGTTTCCTTGTTCTCTCGGTTACTTTTATTGGAGAAATTTATCTCAGAGAAATTTCGCCCATCAGCCATATACGTCTACGGACGCAAGGTATATTATATTCATTGTGGCAGCAGGTAATAACAGATGGACACAGGAATTCGGGAGGTCTCCAGGGTGGCTGTGCTTCACAGACACACAGACACGGTGCGGCGTCACAATAACTCGGCTGGTCCTCTACCGGTCAAACCCGGTTTACTGTGATTATTGTATTATGTTCTTTCTTCACGAGGCATGAGACCATACGCCAATCTCTACCCTGTTCTCTTAGGCGACCACATCAATTTTCTTCCAACGAAATAGTGCATTGTTACTTCCATTCATGGATGATTTACGGTTATTTGGCTTTACCTTATTATATTATCTTTCTATATTGGGAACACAAAAAATTCAAACTGCAGAGAACATCAGGAGAGGGATTATGAAAATGACATTTCTGTTATGTTATTCGAGGGATTATAATTTGAAAAGATAATTCAGAAAAATTAGTAGTCTTGTTAGAGTGACCAATTTTTTCGTTATTTTATGACTTATTTTAATAACGTTTAGGTGGTTTAAAATGTGTCTACTTTAAGTTAGACTCTTTAAATATTAGGTTGTTATCTTATATTGATTTTTTGCGATATGATATTTATTTTCTTTGAATTAAGAGTATATACTTCTTTCGACATTTTGGTTTATACACCAAAAGCGTATCGCATTTTACTCGCCACAATTACGATAGGGTAATTTTATTTAAAATGTTATCAAATATGTATATTAAATTTCCCTTTCCCGCTTGTTATATTGTCAAGAATGGGTAAATTACTTAATACATATTAGAGAGTATGAAGCACACTAGGGATTATACTAGTGGGGCGGTAGAGAATAAAAATAATGGCATTTGGATTTTTATAGATTTTGTTCAAGAGTCACGATATATAATTTATTGCCTAGAAAAATATTATTCATATAATAACGAGACAGGCCTAAGGATATTATATGGTGCGATCTATATAGGCGCTCTAGAAAATACCAGATAGAGGACGCTTCGATAGAGTTAGAGATTTATTAATGGTAGTATGTATGTCAAATTAGAGATTTAATACATGCTCAGTCAGCTCAGCAAAATTATCTGGCAAGCCTATAATTCTGCTGGCAAACCATGCGAGATGAATGAGTATGGGAATCGCGTCACTTTTCCAGAATTCACTCGCTAATGAATTTCGCGACATCTTTTGGTAATTTTGTTTAGTCTATATTTCTCGCTCCAGGCAGTAGAAAGAGATTAATGCTAAATGCCAGCATTTAGTTTTAGGCGCCACTGTTAATTTATTGTCGCCATACAAAAGGTCTTCACCCGCATTTTATCAGTTGTGACACGCTCACAATCACATTTCAAAATTCTTATGTATATTATAGCATCCCAGAAAAAATGAACACCAAGAAAAACACTAAATCTATTCTTTGACATGATGAGGCTGCATAACCAACCTCTAGAGAATGCATTCATTTGGAACTTACTGACTAATTATATAATTCTTACATGAATTTACTCTTTTAAGAAATTGACGAGGAAATACAATATTTTGTATATGTGCTTCATTCCGTGTAGTGGGAATTCAATTTGCAATTATATGCTCGTTTTGGATGGGCGTTTGCCGATTATATTGTGTACACGGAGTTTTAAACAATCAGAAAAACTTATCACATAAGCGTACTAAGAGAAATTCGCACGCCAAATATTGCCTCCGCTCCCCCCCCTGGAACATAAAAAAAAAGAATAGAGCAAAGAGAATATAATGTTAAATGCCCTTATCTAATTTCATGGACCATTGCGGCGTAATTTGAGTTTTCACATGCTTTTGAAAGTATTATGGTTATATATTGGCTCACCTATGGTCATAATAGGTTCTCAATATAATAACGGTATTATGGTTAAATTCTTCAACTAAACAATTAGTTTAATAGTTTATACATTTTTTGTCAATCTATAATGTTCACAATAACCGATCACTCCTCAATCCTATTCTTAAAGTATACTTGGTAAATATGCCATTATGTTATTGCGTTCTCTAAGTATATCTTTTTAGTTTTAATAGTGTCTTCTGTTCGATATTTTCGCGTCTTTTCTTCTTCATAGAGGATGGATGTGGTTCTGTTTTGGTAAATAATATAGTATGGTTATGTATAGGACCTCACTGTCCCTGGGTTACTTTAATAATTAACACATTTCTTTACTATACCTGGTGGTTTAGATTTTTATCAATTATTACACGTATTTACTTTCTTTCATATTTTCTAGGTGATTTTTATAGTTTTGATATGCATGGGTGGTTTATGGGGTGCCACGGCGCTTATTAAGATAGTAACCGTCACACATACACTATCATACCTTGCACTCTTATTAAATGATATAATTTTATTCAGTTATGGATAATCTTCTTGACACCAAGTATGTAAATTATCGCCGCTTTCGTAAGCCATCCAATTCAAGTAAGATAATTGTGATTTTTCCATTTACATTTCGGACGGTTCATTAGCATTTTGAAATAACTCATCAATCAATGAAGGTTTCGCTCATTCATGGTGTAAGACCTATACACCCGCCATCGAAGTCCCCAGCCATTAATTTCAAATAGGGTGACAAAATGTGGCTGAATAATTACATTAGTATGTATATTTACTACTTATAATTATTGTGGTGTATATTATATGGTGCACGTCAGGCTATAGATGGCGCTTGTCTCACAAATTGGACGTGAGAGAAAGAAGAGATATATCTCAGGTTTTTTTAAATTTGGTTCTCTCGCTTCATATTTCCCGGAGAGTACGGGAGTTTAAATATGCAGGATACACTTTTAGATCGGCCTATGGATAATGTAGCCTTTTCTGCCCACTCAATGATCCTGCTTTCAGGCGACTCACACGTACATGGATATTTCGCGTACTTTTCGCGTTACGATGGTCATATTAACATTAAAATTTGCGGCGGACCGGTACAGTCACCATTGGGTTCAATTCGCCAATCGTACCGGGTCAACTATTCTACAGAATTCTTTTTATTAGGTCAGTAAAAGAAGGCAGAAACAACTCTAGTCTGGTAATTATTTTCGTTATGAGTGTTGTGTTATTCTCGGATGTTATATTACCATTCATTCTGTATTACATGTTGCCTCAAGAGGAATTAATGTGTCATTTGTATTAGTTTGGATGATGAATGAGTAAGACTATTTATTCCATTAGGAATTATAAGTTAACGGTTCTCGTCTTATGACTCCCAGAGAGTATGTCAGATAAAAACACCGGCTCTGTTGGGTTACTTTATGGCACACGCGGTCCCGAATATTCGGAGATTCCCCAACACGGGCACAGGATTGGTAGGAATTCTATTCACGGATGAGGGCCAGGAAACTTATACAAATCCGCTTCTTAATCTCATGTCAGAGGTTAACCGGGCGACTTGTCTTTCGGATGGTTAACTTTGAGGAGAAAATTTCGCAGGGACCCACAAATTTCCAGCTTCTCAGATTGAAGAAAAGAGGGACTCTATAACACTATAAACTGGGTATCGAGTCATAATAATAAGATGAGGTAAGAAGGTATAGCAGCGACAGCATAGCCCTTGTGCTATGCTCACTTATAACAAAAAGACAAGTGGGCGATATTCTTCATTACTAACCATAATTACTTCCACAATATTCGGGAGGCACGGAAAAAAAAGCATGGAAAACCATACTTGCGTTAAATCAAAACAGGGTGTGAGCGGACGCTGAAGTCACACAATAACGCAGACGTACTCTTGACAATATGTACAGGTAGGGCGAAAGTAGACACAATTAAGCTTAGCGCACAAAAACTCCGCTAAGAAACTTCCCTGGTATCAGTTAAAGTGTACCGCGGAAGTCACTTCGAGATATTCAACGTCTACAGAGGCCGTTCCCTATTCGTAACCGATTGGAACTTCCCTTCACGTTTTGCCGAGGACACTTGGAAAAACCTATATGTAGAACCTGGGACTTCTTATTCATATAATGATTTAGTATCCGTCTATGCACAGATGAGAATATAGGTATTATTATCTCGGGCACTTTTAGTTTCTCACTCTCTGTGGCCAACACATCTGTTTGCACGTTCCCTCACAGGGGCGTACTATCGTAACCGGTTTCCTCAGGGTACGGTCTGGCGTAAGTAATGCTATTTGTCATTTTGTTTTACTGGTTGGGCGAGAGATATCATTGGGGAATCAGGGAGGGACCCATCTCTTGTAGACTTGTTGTCTTTCTTGCAAACAGAAAAAAAACTCATAAGGGAATAAACAAGGTGTAACACTGGTAATTTGTGCGCTCTTAGTAATGTAAGCTCAGTACGTGAAATTCTTAAATTACTTGTGTTACAAAAGGGAAGGGATTCTTTTATATATCTTATTTCACGCTATCACTGATTCTTTTTTTAGTATTTTGTTCTTCCTTTTAAATATCTCTCTCGTGTTGTTATAGGATTTTGTTCATTAAGATTAGAAAGGTAGTGTGATCTGCATTCCAGTTCACACATCGGTTGGAAGTGCTGAGAGACGCCGTCGGGCCACAATCGACCGTATGACGCCTTATGGATGAAATGAAGATGTCACGAAATATTGAAGGTCAGGGTCGTAACCTCTGACCTTAAGATGCACCATATGTTGACATTGGAGGCTGCTTGAGTGGGGAAGTTGGTTCGATAGAAGAAGAAAAGGAAAAATTTTGGGTTTAATTTTCCGCCCTCTTTTTAAAAAGAATATTTCTAATTTTTAATTAATGTTTAAAATGATAATGCAGTAGAAGTTGAATGTAGTGGTTTTATTTTTCTACAGATCTTCCACACAGGGAATATTTTTAAGAGATGCAAAGGACTGATCCTTTTTACGCAATTCTAATGGAGATGAACTGTAAGCCGGTCATAATGGTGTCCGCGTTACATAGTCTGACGCAATTCAAGCTTTTACAAAACCTTCGCTTGATCATTAAGGTGTAATGTAATTATGGCGCGTAATCGAGGAAGATTGACTATTGCAGCGTAATGAGCTATTTTGAGAGCAAAATTGGCATAATTGGTACAGGAATTTGATCTACTAGGGATTTTTTCGAATTGACCACATAGTGACAAGGACTTTTTTTTTCCCCTTTGCAATAGTTATTCTAGGGTTTTTGAAAAATTCGGACTCATTATGCGTACTTATTCCAAGTTGATCCATTTCTTTGAAAAGAATATGTTGTCTCGGCCATAATCAAGAAAACAAAGTGAAAAAACTGTGGCGTTACATTAGAAAGGACTGAACACCCAAACGACTGTTCATAAAATTTGCAGGATAAGCGGTAGCATTTTCGCTTTTCTGCGTGAAATTAGGATTCCAGTGATACCGATCGTTCCCTGCTTCCCCGACGTGTTTAGGTCCACACTACGATGTATCCACTTAGATCATGATGTGCTTAAGACACTCTCATGGTGTGGCTGTATATACGGCTATTATTGTTTCGTCAGCTGAGTTTTATTGTTTATCATCTGCCGAAATTTATACGCAAGTTCACACACTCTCTGTTGAACAGGGAACGCATGTTCTGGACTACGTATAGTAAAACATTTGTATTCATCATTATTTTCGAGGTTATGTTCTATGTTAGGTCGATGGCTTTTATCTCATCACATTGTTACTTTCATAATAGGTACTGGTACCAATTATTAGTGTATTGTTGCGAGTGCTTGTGTTGCCTTGTGGGTTGCGGGGTGTAGTTAGGGGAGGGGCTAGACCTGAGGCGTTTCAACTCAATTTGAATTTTGGCTCTTTGAGTAGACAGGAGGGATTTAGGGGATAGACCCTAGGGGTAGGTTACAGGTGGGGGGAAGGAGGGGAGAAGGACTTATTTTTATTATGGCATTCCAGAACTGTATTATTGGAAATGACAGCAAAGTAGAACATTTTAATGATCTTAAATTTATTCCTTCTCTCACTCGGGCCTATGAGGACGTTGGGAGGGTGGGAGTGGATGGCCCCGACGTACGGACAGTCAGAGCGCCATTGAACACTAAGGACTGTTATACGAGGTGGGTGTGATTAATTAAGCAATTCATGCTCAGACAGCGCGTAATAGATCATCTGTAGCATATTTATTGTTATTGATTTCTGTTGATAAGGGATCTCCTCCGTATAAAACACCTACTTCTCATGAGATATTTTTTATATATTTGGACCAATTTCCAGTAATTTATTATTATGTAGGTTTGATAATATTTTTCACCTTCCAGGATAAGCCACTCATAATCAAAACTCTATCTTCAACGAACCCATCTAGGTAGTGGTGGTATTTTGATATTGTTATTCGCTTCTTTGTTAATTAGACTGGTAATATATCCACAGGATACATTTCATTGGAGCATCAACTTGGGCCGCTCATTATCTACTGTGCTTCATGTTGCTACGGCGTGTATGTTAGTCGTTTAATTAACATCCATCATTAATCAAATATACCCCGATTAAGAATATAATAGTACAAGATAAATATGATAAGTTTATGTCTGAATAGATTTTCTTATCGATATATATCGTGCTCTCTCACTGGATATTCCGATACTTTTTATATTATACCACTAACTACACAGTTACATTTAATCATAATATTAATGGTATTGTCCCAACTACATTATAACGCAGTGTATTTTACGTGATAATTAATTTATACCGAAAATCCGTTTACTTCTTGTCAAGCCTCAGTTCATGATTTTTACGAAATAACATTCGCAGACATTAAATATTATTATATTAGATTTTAGCTAAATTTTTATACGGACCATACATCCTCAGAACTTCTTCACAAGAAACACAGAATCATATAAGAATGTGTGGAACTAATATATAAAGAGAAATTAATACAATGTTACTCTTCGGATCCTACTCCTCGAGCTTCCAGCCCCAACGATAACATAATAAAGATAATGTGTCACATAGATAATAAGAATTAATAACAATTCTTATCACGAACCATATAGAAACCTAATACAATAAATACTTTTATAACATCCCAGGAATAATTTATTATTAATTAAAAAATATATGTGTTCTAAAATTACTAATAATAAAATTAAAAATGTAGATGAATAAAATTAACACAATTTATATTAAAAAATCAGCAGAAATGGGAACCATCTCCCTCACAAGCGTGAATACATTTCTCTCTCGAGCACGCAGCGATACTAATATCGAAACATTTATGTTGGCCTAAATAGATTTACATTTCGGGACCACTCCTCAAAAACCACTCCTTTCAAACCGCAGTCATATTAAAGAACTTAGTTGCGTTTGCTAATAAACACCTTTTGGGAATTTTCTTTGGATATATTTCATTCGTCGCCACTTATTCGCAAATCATCTATCTCGCATGAACCAACAGACTACATCAATATAAAGAATATGTATTCAAGATATACAATAAAATCCCGAACCATTTCTATTACAAGACCAAACCTCATTCATAGACGCGTTAATTCCACATGTACAGATTCAGGGTCATTAATTAAAATTATGGTTCAGGGTTTGATTTTGTACACCTATTTATTTTAATAATTCAAAGAATCATACATATCCCTATGACCCTTCTCACGAGCATATTGAGACAATTGCTCACTTGGAATTTAATACCACTGTATCCAATATAATTATGTTTGGCCTAATTATATTCACAGGTAGGTGTGGATTTCCAAGCATAGATTGTATTTCATCCGTGACCTATGAGCTCCCTCTTCCTTTTCAAAACCTTCTTGCAACCAGGTCATAAACCAACTTTTAACAGTAGTGAGCACCTGTAGATATTATATTCATATTAATGGGGATACATTTTATTTTCGGACACACATGCTTAAAACTCTTGCACCCAGGCCTCCATATTTACAAATATTCCTTGCCTAATATATGACACTCATTAGGACCATTTTGTTCGACCCCGACTATTTCTCTTGTCACACAGAAACTCCTGACACACCTGCTGGTGCCATTAATAATACATGTAATCTGGAGGTTTACCTCTTTTATTTCTCTTCTCGGAATTAGTGCCAGACTTCTTCCAAAACCGTCACTATCGACCCAGTACGTCGACTATTAATATGTGCCTTATATATACAGGATTTCATTTTTCGGGACCTCTTCCCTTACAAAACTCTTCACGCCAGTCATATTAATATATGGTTCTAATATGATGAGATTCTCATTTTTCGGGACGCAGAGATCCATATACACACAGCTTTCCCATTCACCTCTATCGTTGCTATAATATTCCTCTTCGGAGGTTTACACACCAATTTTTCGTCAACGCGCCTACAAAAACTACTTCACCGCAGGTCATAGCAATTTAGGATAACAGTGCATTAAAACTAAATATATAAAATGAATTCTAATACCACTCTTTTCGGACCACCTCCCTGAACAATGCTTCACGCTCCAGTTCATGTCATTTATCACATTATACGATGGCCTAATTACTCAGCTGAGTATATCGAAGAACAATTTTTTCGGTGGATCCACAGCGATACCCGCTCAACCAACTGCATTTTCGAGCCCAAGGTCATCATTGTAAATTTACATGTGGCATAATATATAACGAATTGAACAGATTTACAGCTATGAGGATGTGTCGGTTCCGATCCCTTCGACTTTTGCACGTCAGGGAAAAACTCTTTCATACACCTTATTCACTTTAATCTTAGTATCTATATGGTTCTGCACTCTCATAATAGGACGTGAGATTTTATCATTTTTCCGACCACTTCCGTCAAAAGAGTCATGTACCACTGAGAGAGGGCTTATCTTCAGGTACAATTGAATAATTTTTTGACGGTTCTGTAAATCGATCCTTAGATATTATAATTGTACCACCATCTTGGGGGATTTTAGGAGCAGACACTGATACTTGAATGGTAATTACAATTCGAATTGTGCATAGTTTGTTGGTTAGAGGTTCATTTGTTGTATAGAATTGGTAAAGCTGGAGCATAATTTTTACGGAGGTAGAATTGAAATTATTACTTCGCCTTAGCGATCGAACTGGTACTCTGACAGAAGAAAAGGGATTTTAAACTAAATTGCAATCGACAGTAGGAAAGCTCGTTGAAATTGACGAGGTGCTATTTTCACGGAAGCGTACTCGTGTATTGTTCCACGGTAACCTTGTCCAAAGAGGGCTTCGCTGGGAAACATCTTCAACGACTATCATAAAATCGGATTGTGATGAATTGTTTGTGTTTGAGGCTTGGTTTGCGGTTCAATGCTTTCTCGCTATGGCGCTTCAGATTGGAGCGACATTAGGAAGTCTTATCTCCTCAACACATCATCGTGATGAATACCAAAAAACATATCTCGCTAATCCTCAACCTTCCAATCATCCGCATGATCCTCATTCCACGCAATCGGAGCTTTCGAAACAGTGGAACCATGATTAGGTTTGTGGAAAAGGGCCCTTGGGGACGTTTATGTAGGCGGGTGTGAGTCCAACTCGTCACACTCACGAGCTGCTCGAAAAGCAGGTGAGCGTACGTCTTTGGCCAAAGTCGGGAGGCAATTCTGTTTCGAGAGCAGCCCGTTGCTGTCCCCAGAACCCGTTGACAAGCTTGCGTGGGAAGTTTGGCGTAGAAAATTGGATCGCTGAGTCACACGACCCATTTTTAACATACAGCGTAACTTCTGAAGACCCACGGCGACAAGAACGAGAAAGTATCCGAGGTGAAGGCGAATCCGCAAGGAACAAATCCACAAAGCCATAACTGTGTATGATAATAGTCCAGTACAATCGAGGAAGCCATTGATTATGTCAGACCAGGTGTAGCCGATGTCTTGAAAACCCATTCGGCGCCTATACAACCTGAACCACCGCGTGGTATCTCAAAGAACAGAACTACCTCCCACAAATTAATTTTTCCCACGCAGCGTTCGAAAACAAGAAAATTAAAGTTAGGCATAAGAAAGGGTGATATATCGCTGTCCAAAAAGCAACAAGCAATCCAATAGTGGTTGTCCTAAGGACCTACTCTCACAAGAATGTTAATTCATAATGGCCCTGAACTCAAAACGAAACATCTTCCCCTGATTGGGGGACGTGAAGGGAGAGAATAAAAGGGCTTTTTTATCGGTCATTTCCGGGGTTAGAAAGCGAATCCATGTTGTGGCGACGAGTTTCTCTTCACCCGAAATCACAAACGACTATGGCTGAGTATTTATGTTTTGACCCCTGAGGCTATACCTCCAGAAAGTGGGCCCACCACATCCTCCCCCGAAATCAAACATGCGAGATAACAGTTCCAACGCTCGAATTCATGGGATTGAACAGGGTGCTTTGACGATCTCACGTTAGCAACAAGGATTTGTAGTTATGAATAAAACAATACAATTAATCCGAAGGTTTGCCAAATCTGAGAAAGCAGCACCACCCTCTTGTCATTGGACACGGGATTGATTAATGACGGCGACTGGTGACATTGGATGTCTTACCAAAGAGCAACAACTCACTCGTTTAGGTCAAGGATGGTACTCGGGAATTGTTTGATTACAAAACGCATTCGAACGCGCAGAGCCAAGGAGGGTCACAAACCATTGCTAAAAAATGTGATACTTCCAGCCTAAGGTCAACAGGGGTAATTTGTTTGAACGGACATCAAATCTGTCTTCATTGTGTAATAGCAGCATTAATAAAGGAAGTTCATTCCACAATGGATCAACTCATTCCTTTAAAACCTTTACCCTTCCGAAAAGTGGCAATCACAACCATCAGGAAAAGCCAGAGTAGTATCCCCACTACCAACAAATTATGATACTCCTTCAAAACAGACAGTAGTACTTGGTTTCCGATCCTGCTCACAAAGGTTATTTAGGGTCATCGAACATCGCAACTTCTTGTGCCTTACAGGTGCAGTGTGCACATCATCGTGATGACCCGTAAGTGAATTGTTGATACGGGGGAATACCACTGTCAAGTAGCCAACATCTAGTTCCATCTTCGTCCATTTTCCTGCTACTTCAGCAGCTCCCCACATCCTGAAAGATGAAACGAGGGTTGAGGCCTCCCTATGATGAAACCTTACCTCGGCGCACTTTGTCGCTCTCCACCCAGAGACCGTACCAGACCATCCCGTCGATTTTCCCCATTATTTTACCACGCACCATTTAATAAACGTCGCTGTAGCGAGGGGTTAGTTGCGCACTATATTACGAGATTTACATGCTTCGTTCCCAGCAGCCGCCAGCTTTCGCTTGCAGACGTATCCTTCATACCTCCTGATCCACTTTCTATACACCGGGTGCACACACAGATCATAATTTTAAAACGTATGCGTGTGTTACCCCTAATATATAAGATTCTCCTTCTACCTTCATGCGTGACGGTGTCACCTAAGGTTCACCGCACATCTATTTTTGAGCCCGAAAGGAATGAGTTTCCCTTTAGGGCAACGCTTTTCAAGGTCACCTTGGTGAGGCATTCATCGGATTTCTGGGTTTGAAAAATGCCGGTAAATCCTCCTGAAGGTGCAGGGTCAGGGATGGGTGTTTCCTTTTCCTTACAACCAGGACATAAATTAATGAAACATTTGTTTCCTCTTTTTCCCTTCTCTTCTCTCTTTCTCCCCACCAGTAATCACTCACTTTCCTTCGAACCTTTTTCTTCGTATCAAAAAAAAGGAATTTTGAGACTGGCTAGTGAAAGGCCTATATTCTGAGAGACCGTTAATGATGAGTCTTTGCCTTCCAACTTCGATAACCTTTGGAGAGAGAAAATGTTGTTATTAATTAACTAATAATTTATTTTCAGCAAGGTTTTGGTATTTTACAGGCGTTATGGTTAATTACAATTTTTATTTTTTTTTTCTTTTTTTTTTTTGTTTTTTTTTTTTTTCTCTTAATTTACAATTTTTTTTTTTTTTTCTTCTTTTTTTTTTTTTTTTCTTTTTCTTTTTTTTCTCGTTATACCTAATACCTTGTGAGCATTGTGGCTACACGAGAACAATGTTTTTTCTTTCACTCAGTATGGTTATTATTGTAATCAAGGTAGTCACACATAGAAGTAAGATGTAGGTTTTTATAATAAATTCAAGATTATTTTTAAATTGGAAATAAATTGTGCGTTTTTTTTTTTTGTTGCAATTATATGCAATACGGTGATTCCTTCGAAAAAAAAAACAAATCCAGATTAAAAAATCATGGGAACATTCCACAAAACAGAAATATACAGTGACATTGTTAAAAATATAATTTTTTTTTTTTTTTTCTATTTTAAACCAGTTAAAGATGTGCATTTCCAGTTATGGTTCGTAAACATCTAGACCAAAGACATAGAATAAAAAACAATATGAAAGTCGTCTTTAAATATAAACCTTCAGTAGAAAAAATAAAGTTTTCAACGTAAATTATGTTTTTTATAATATAATAATTAATTGTGAACGAGAAATCCTCCCTCTTTTTTGTTTGTGGCCAATTATTTTCCTTGTGTTCTTTGACGAACATGTTTGAAGTAGAACACGATTATCCCGGTTGGTATAGAAAGAGCTTCCTGAATGAATGAATTGAGATAGACAGATGGTATTTTTGAAAAGGCCTTCCATTCAGGAGCATTGGGGAGTACAAATTAATGGATAGGCCCTTCTTTCAAAATTTTGCAATTATTCAATGAAATCCTGAATAGAGACATTGGAATAAGATTGCTGCACGGGAACTTACAAATTTTAAAACGAAATAGAATTTAAAACAAACTAAAAGCGTGATATTTTTGTGTTTATTAATATTTCCAATATTTTCCCGCTTTTCTCGAGCAGTATTTTTTTGTCTTATCACTTTTATCTGTAGTTATCATTGATTAGTGGGATATGCATTTAAATTGGAATATAAATTTAAAACATTTTTTTTAAAGGTTCGTTCGGTTAATAATATTTTGATTGATGCAATTTCCAATTTCACAAAACTTAATTTTGTCTTAAGTTTGCCAAAAATGTTTTTCCTGTCAATTTTGATCATTTTATTAAGGCAAGTGGTTTATATGTAAAATACGGGCAAACTTCTGTGTTCACGAAGTGGTTAGTTTGAACAATTATGGGCAACTTTATTATGAATTACTATGATCATGTAATAAATAATTGATTTAAATGAAGGTATGCTGTCGGTGTAAGACTCCAGGGACTGGTGATTTGGGTTCATGTGCTTTTCCCCCAGAAAGGTAAAGGCATAAACAACTTCAAAACAAGGTATTACTTTTTGTGGCATTTCAAAGAAAAAGGCACTCTTTAATACATTTTATATTTTAGATGTTTATTAATTGTGGCATAATTATGTAGGTAAATTGTTTGTTATCTTGTAAACCTATGTATAAATTAATTTTGATTTTAAAAGAAACATAATTTTACATTTTATAGCACATTCATTTACTGAAAAAAGTTGACTTATCGTTGGTTGCATTTTCTTCTTCTTTCCCTTAGGTCCAGATGCATTCAAAACTTGTTGCCTTTGGTCATCTTTTTTTTTTTTTTTTTTTCGTTTAGAGAATTTTTTTTTCGCTTTTTTTCCTTTTTCTTTTTGTTTTTGGTTTTTTTGTTTTTTTGTTGTTGAATGTCATAACAAATCTGCTGATATTTTCCTTGTTTTGATAAATGTTAGACATGAAAAATTTCTTGCACCGGCCAAATACCATGATTACAATCCTGTAGCTGCTCAGAAAAATTGGATATTCTCTCTGTACTCCATATTAAATCTGAAAATGATAAAATTTTCCCATTCGGCACACAGAGAAACCGATGAAGATTTTTGAAATGGATTAAAAATGTAATTTATTAATGCAATTTGTTTATGAAAAATGTTGTTTTGATGTCGAGTAATATTGTATTATTCATTATTTTGTTTCTGTATGAATAATCCTAGTTTGTTTTTTTTAAAAAATAAAATTTAAAAAAATTAATAAATATAATTTCCAAATATATTTTTAAAAAAAAAAAATACAGACCATACCCCAACCGCTGCCATATTGTGTTTATAACCATATGTTAATTATATATAAAACAAATACACGATCTTGCCGCTGCTATCTACCATTTTATTTTCGCGTTTGGTTCCCAATATATTATCTTAGGGCCCAACAAAGAATATGATACATTTGAATTGTTCCCTCCCTTCAATTTTCCCATACATTCAAGCCACTTCCTAAACTCTCCACCAGTCATTTTATATATGTGCCTAAATTTATATCTACATTTTCAGAAAACATTTCAAAAATTGCAAACACCATAAGCAGACAAGCAAGGCTACGAGAGCTTACGAGAGGGCATTGAGGGTCACAAGATAAAGAAAGCCAGAACGTCAGATTTTTGCGCTCCGATTTAGATATGAAGATAATAGTTGTGTCAATAATAAATTTGTCCGTAATAATGTAGTACCCTTCCTAATATTATGATTTTACATTCGACCACTCTCTCTAGACTCCTTCACCCAGGCGTCATATTTAAATTAATGTGATATATTATAAATATACACATCTTTTTTGAAACCCACTTTCTTGTAAACAGGAACTTATTAAACTCTTTCATCTTCCCAGGCGTCATATTAGGATGTTGGTCCGTATGGCCACCGTCTATTATAATAGATTTACATTTTTTCAACCACTTCCTCTGAAATAATTACCATGAAAACAAGTAAAGTCGAAATGTCTTCAATCATGTACCCCTCGTTTTTTTAACCGCAACACACTATATACACGGAAGTAATTGAATGCATAGCTTGAATAAATTGTCACCTGTGATATTTTAAATAATATAAATCGTTTATTGTATATTTAATAAATTATGATAATTATAATATATTATCATATGTTTATCAAATATCAGCACCCCAGAGTCCGATTAAATGAAGTTATAAAGCTTGATTTGTAGATTTTCATTATCCAAGATTAATAATTAAATAGTTCTGGTATTTGAGTTAGTACTTATTTTCCTTTTAATTAGGTCCTATTAGTATTTTGTATGAAATGTCCCTGTTATGTTAACTATGCCTTATAATCAAATCAGGATTGAGAGGGGGGCAAAATATTAGGGCCTATTTTTTTCCTCATCCCTGCTTCAGGCTTAGATGTCTC
>CALNVZ010003430.1:36307450-36338645 GCA_940671915.1 Paracentrotus lividus | reverse complement strand
AAACAATAGAATCGCACAAAAAACTTAGAAACAGGCAAACTTCCGAACTTGACTGGAAGCTTTCTAGTGCATTGGAACGCACAAGTTTAAACTGAAATCCATTGCAAATAATACGCAACAATCTTTTGTTTCCAGCGCTTGACAATTTAGCTATTCCATTAGGACTAGTTTGTTGTTGTATTGGCCAAGGCGCTTGTCATGCAGTTTTAAATATCACGCCCATTCCGTTTAAATGATTCAGTGGCTGGGAATAATATAAAAGGCCTGAAAATTTTCAAGCTGAAAAAAAGGCAATAGTTTTATTACTCTGAATAAATATTTACTTTAATTGCCTGAATGAATTTACTTCGTTAGTATTTTTTATCCAATTTGCATATCTTTAGTTGTTGCTATGTCTGAAAAACATGTTTTCTTGTCTGACTGACATACCAACACAACAATATATGCAAACAAGATGAATCCTCGACCGCGCACGGTCGAAATTTATGCCTCCGCCATTGCCAGATCAGACATATATGGCACATTGGCATATGGCACAACATGGAATTTAACATTTTGACCTCTGTGACCCTTGACCTTTGACCTACATACTCCAAAATCTAATCAAATCATCTTCCAATGGTGATACATACTACCCCTAAGTTTATCTCAACTGGTTCTTGAGATAAATGGGATTTCACAAGTTGACCTGTGACCCTTGACCTTTGACCTACATACTCCAAAATCTAATCACATCATCTTCCTATGGTGATACATATTACCCCCAAGTTTCAAGCTCATATCGCAGCTGGTTTTAAAGATAGCGCGATAACGAACTCATTTACATGGAATTTCACAATTTGACCTCTGTGACCCTTGACCTTTGACCTACGTACTCAAAAATCTAATCAGATCGTCTTCCTATGATGATACATACTCTCCCTCAGTTTGAAGTTCATATCTCAAACGGGTCTTGAGATATCGCGATAACGAGCAAACGGGACGTACGGACGGACGTACGGACGGACGGACGGACGGACAACCCGAAAACATGATGCCTCCGGCACCACCTTTGGTGGCGGAGGCATAAAAGGGGAATCGGGTAGGCCTATTTTATGATCAAGTGCCATTAATAATTCAGTAGTCTTGGAGCAAAACATGAGCTTACATTTTCAGTTGAAAAGGACAATGGTGTTTTTCTCCTCTCAAGTAATTATGGCCTTAAGGGTGGTATCTGAAATCGCGGAGACGTCTCTGCGACTCGAACACTCCGAGACGTCAACGATAATTTTTGTCTGTCTCAAAGATATCTCTGAGACCACTTTGAGATCTTTCCCCGACTTGAGATACCACCATAGAGCTGGTATCTCACTTTGCAGCGACGCACAGTGGGCCAGGCGTCAGCAAAAGTGCGCCAAAACTGGTTTCTGGTCACCTAACCAATTTTGTTTTTTTTAATATTCTCAGCAAAGATAGCAACCTCTAGAACATCTCCATGAAATATTTCATCATGAAATTGATTTTTAGTTGGTTATTTCTCTTTGAAATGACCAGAAAATGACTTGTTATTGGTACACCATGTGTAAATGACAAATTTTCGTTATTTGGGATTTTTTACTAAATAGGTAGTTCAATATATCTAAAATTAAATTTGCTTGTTTAAGAATGATCATTTTTAGTGCCCATAGAATTTAAAGACAAATAATTAATCCATTTGGAAGTAATTTTGGGAGAAACCACTAGATAATGGGGGAAAATTGCATTTTTTTAATCATACGCATAAATTTTCAAAATTGCTGCCGATTGCTGCGCTTAAAATACAATGAGAGTCTTTGTTATAGTATATGCTTTACATCAATACCAAAATTAGCTGCAACCTCCTGCAACCATCGGAGATATAACCAATTTTCCATCCGCATGTTCGCCTGTTTTACCGTCAAAATCTGCTAAAAGCGATAATGCGCACGTATTGCGCATACAAAAGTCTCACCGTCAGTGGCGTAAATATTTCAATTGAAAGCCGAAAAACCAAAACAACCAAAACACATGAATACAATGATTTTCATGAAATACAGAAATACATGTGTGCTTATGGGGGTGATTATATAGTCTTTAGACAGTTACCCCGCCCCCCCCCAAAAAAAAAAAAAAAAAAAAAAAAACCCTATCAATTTCATGACCATCTGAATTGATCTTAATCTTGAAATAGTATTATGGTATATATTGGGGGCTCACCTATGTCATAATAGGTTATTATCGTTTGTTTCCAAACAATTATTATGTTATAAAGTCATAACCGATCATTCTTAAATTATGACTTGTATTCACATTTATGTTTTGCTACTTCGGTCAGGAGGACATGTAAGACTGCCTACTTATAACACATTTTAACTGTGTCTTTATCATTATACTCTCTTTCATTTTTATATTTATAGTTTGATATCATTGTTATTGTATAAACCCCATACACACCTCACTTATGAAAATAATATCAGTTATGTAACTTTTACAAAGAAATCCGCTCTAACCAATCAGAAATGGGTATTTTAATGACGTCATAGACATTTGAAAATACTCTTATGGTGTTTCGCATGTCTTAAAACCCCCCATAAGTCCCACTAATCAAAGTAAAATGAATATGCTTATGTGTTACTATTGATATTTGTCTGGTCCAATCAGAAAAGAGCATTTTAATGACGTCATAAGTTTTTGAAATTGTTCTCATCGAATAAGGGAGTTTCCAGATACAATCTGCGCATGCGCGAGTCTCCGATATCCACTTTCGGGGTCAGGTCAAATATACATAAAATGCGGCGAACCGTACAGTCAACCCATGGGTCAAACCAACTACGCGCATATCTACAAATTCTTATCAGACAAAAATCTGCTGTATATTTCTTTTTGCGGTTTTTTCCTTCTCGTTTTGCCATGTTGAATAATATGATGAGACATTTTCATGACTTTAATTAACGTTTTCCTCCCAGAAAGTTGCAAAAAACACCGACTGTGTACTTATGCACACCGGTCCGAATATCGAGATTTCAAGCCCCGTTGGTTTCGGCGAACTCAATGCCGCTTTGCCGTACGCGAGTTGGTAACTTGCAAATTTCGCTTTCAGTTGAGAAAAGAGACTCAAATAAACATGGTATCAAAATAAAGATAGGTATAAGCATACATTGTCTATCTCATCAATAGACAAGTGCGATTCTTCATCCATATTTTCACAATATGAGCGAAAAAAAGCATGAAAACCATATGTAAATCAAAAGGTGTCATAGACTTCACACATAAGAATTCCTGATATAGAGGAGACCACGTACATGTGACCCCTGACCCAATGACGTCACAGAGCTCCTATCGGTAACTGGAAACTCCCTTATTCCGCGGGCCTGAAAACCATAGAAAGACTTCTCTTAAGAATTTAGTTATCCGTCTTCGGTGAGGAATTAGTTTTGTCGCACTTTTAGTTCATTCTGGCCCACTGTGCGACGTCTCCGCGACTCGGACACTCCAGGACGTCTGCGATAATTTTTTTTTTCTGTTGCGGAAATATCTCAGAGACGTCTCTGAGACTTCTGCACAAAAAAAAATAAGGAATAAGTGTACATGTACATGTAGTTTACAGACTGAAAATCTTAATTTTAGATGTGTTACAGAAGTTTAACTTAGTTCCTCTTCTTTTATTTTCTTAATTTCTTCTCGTGTATAGGTTTGGCAGTGAGATGCACCATGGATACGTTTGAGATGTCAGACGTCATTCCGAGCCTGAGAGAAGATAGGTCAGGGGTCGTAACCTCTGACCTTAAGATGCAATGGACATTGGGGCTGCTTGAGTGGGGATTGTTCGAAAAAAAAGAAAATTTTGGGTTTTAATTTTCCCTCTTTTTTAAAAAGAATATTTCTAATTTTTATTAATGTTTAAAATGATAAATGCATAGAAGTTGAAGATGGTTTTATTTTTCTTAACAAGATCTTCCACACAGGAATATTTTATAGAATCAAAGACCCTATGATACAAGGGTCAGGCTATTCTTCACCCACTCCTGGAGACTGAAGGCAGCCAGCGTCAAAATTAGGAAAACGAGCATTTGCCGTTTTGATAATCGCACCGATCATCGGGCTGGGTGTCAATACGTGTAGCGCACAGTACCCCAGTAGTGCGATGGACCTATATACACACAGTATAGTAATACAGTCATGCACACTGCTCTGTGGAACAGAAGTCTGTACTACTAGTAATCATAATTATCATATACCCGGTATGCTTTTTGTTTGTGTGTACAACACATGTATGATCTTGTAGGCTATTTGTTTGGCGGCGGGGTTGGGGCCGGGTGGGGGAAGAGGGGAGACGATATTTATGATCATTTAATGGCTCAATAAATTATGATTAATTTCTTTCACGGGGCGGGGAGGGGGGGGCGAACGTACGGACAAGGCCTTTTACAAGGCCTTTTACGGGGGATATAGCAATCAGCAGGGAAGAACATTTTGGACCAACCAGTAATATATGAGGTTTATATTTTTCAACCACTCCTCAGAACTCTCACCCAGTCATAAGTATGTGGGTAATACATGAGGTTTACATTTTTCGACCACTCCTCAAAACTCTTCACCCAGTCATATTAAATATGTGCATAATATATAAGATTTACATTTTTCGACCACTCCTCAGAACTCTTCACCCAGTCATACTAGATATGTGCCTAATATATGAGGTTTACATTTTTCGACCACTCCTCAGAACTCTTCACCCAGTCATATTAAATATGCTGCCATAATATAAAGATTTACATTTTTCGACCACTCCTCAAAACTCTTCACCCAGTCATATTAATTGTGCCTAATATATGAGATTTACATTTTTCGACCACTCCTCAGAACTCTTCACCCAGTCATATTAGATATGTGCCTATATATGAGGTTTACATTTTTCGACCACTCCTCAGAACTCTTCACCCAGTCATATTAAATATTGCTAATATATTAAGATTTACATTTTTCGACCCTCCTCACGAAACTCTTCACCCAGTCATATTAAAATGTGCCTAATAAGATTTACATTTTCGACCACTCCTCAAACTCTTCACCCAGTCATATTAGATATGTGCCTAATATATGAGGTTTACATTTTTCGACCACTCCTCAAAACTCTTCACCCAGTCATATTAAATATGTGTCTAATATATATAGATTTACATTTTTTCGACCACTCCTCAAAACTCTTCACCCAGTCATATTAAATATGTGTCTAATATATAAGATTTACATTTTTCTACCTCCTCAAAACTCTTCACCCAGTCATATTAAATATGTGCCTAATTAAGATTTACATTTTTCGACCACTCCTCAAAACTCTTCACCCAGTCATATTAAATATATGCCTTATATATGAGATTTACATTTTTCGACCACTCTCAAAACTCTTCACCCAGTCATATTAAAATATGCCTAATATATGAGATTTACATTTTTCGACCACTCTTCAAAACTCTTCACCCATGTGCATAATATATATGAGGTTTACATTTTCGATCACTCCTCAAAACTCTTCACCCAGTCATATTAAATATGTGCCTAATATATAAGATTTACATTTTTCGACCTCTCCTCAAAACTCTTCACCCAGTCATATTAAATATGTGTCTAATATATTGAGATTTACATTTTTCGACCACTCTCAAAACTCTTCACCCATGTGCATAATATATTTGAGGTTTACATTTTTCGCATCACTCCTCAAAACTCTTCACCCAGTCATATAGATATGTGCCTAATATATAAGATTTACATTTTTCGACCACTCCTCAAAATCTTCACCCAGTCATATTAAATATGTGCCTAATATATGAGGTTTACATTTTTCGACCACTCCTCAAAACTCTTCACCCAGTCATATTAAATGTGCATAATATATAAGATTACATTTTTCGACCACTCCTCAAACTCTTCACCCAGTCATATTAGATATGTGCCTAATATATGAGATTTACATTTTTTCGACCACTCCTCAAAACTCTTCACCCAGTCATATTAATATGTGCCTAATATATGAGGTTTACATTTTTCGACCACTCCTCAAAACTCTTCACCCAGTCATATTAAATATGTGCCTATATATGAGGTTTACATTTTTCGACCACTCCTCAAAACTCTTCACCCAGTCATATAAATATGTGCTAATATATAAGATTTACATTTTTCGACCACTCCTCAAAACTCTTCACCCAGTCATATTAATTATGCTGCATATATAAGATTTACATTTTCGACCTCCTCAAAACTCTTCACCCAGTCATATTAAATATGTGCCTAATATATAAGATTTACATTTTTCGACCACTCCTCAAAACTTTCACCCAGTCATATTAAATATGTGCCTAATATATAAGGTTTACATTTTTCAACCACTCCTAAATACTCCCACCCAGTCATATATATGTGCCTAATTTATGAGGTTACATTTTCAACCACTCCTCAAAACTCTTCACCCAGTCATATTAAATATGTGCCTAATATATGAGGTTTACATTTTTCGACCACTCCTCAGAACTCTTCACCCAGTCATATTAAATATGTGAATAATATATAAGATTACATTGACCACTCCTCAAACTCTTCACCCAGTCATATTAGATATGTGCCTAATATATGAGATTTACATTTTTCGACCACTCCTCAAAACTCTTCACCCAGCCATATTAAATATGTGCCTAATATATGAGGTTTACAATTTTTCGACCACTCCTCAAAACTCTTCACCCAGTCATATTAAATATGTGCATAATATATAAGATTTACATTTTTCGACCACTCCTCAAAACTCTTCACCCAGTCATATTAGATTATGTGCATATATAAGATTTACATTTTTCGACCTCTCCTCAAAACTCTTCACCCAGTCATATTAAATATGTGCCTAATATATAAGATTTACATTTTTCGACCACTCCTCAAAACTTTTCACCCAGTCATATTAAATATGTGCCTAATATATAAGGTTTACATTTTTCAACCACTCCTGAAAACTCTCCACCCAGTCATATTATATGTGCCTAATTTATGAGGTCTACATTTTCAACCACTCCTCAAAACTCTTCACCCAGTCATAAGTATGTGCCTAATACATGAAGTTCATATTTTCAACCACTCATGAAAACTCTCCACCCAGTCTGTGCCTGATATATGAGGTTTACATTTCTCAACCACTCCTCAAAACTCTTCACCCAGTTATAAGTATGTTCCTAATACATGAAGTTCACATTTTTCAACCACTCCTCAAAACTCTTCACCCAGTCATAAGTATGTGCCTAAGACATGAAGTTTACATTTCTCACCGACTCCTCAAAACTCTTCAACCAGTCATGGAATAATGTATTTTATATATGAAGTTTACATTCTTCACCCACTCTTCGAAACTCATCACGCAGTCATGTAATAATGTGTTAAGCATAGGCTTGGGAACCGGGGGCGCTTGGGGCGGAGCCCTCCCCCCCCCCAAAAAAAAATAGAAATAAAAAATAAATAAATAAATAAATGGGGGGTTCAGATATCATCGACCCCTTAATATTTTTATGCCGTACAGATATCAGCGGTCGCCCTTATAATAATTATAATCTTTTGATTTAAAATATTTGTTATGAAGTCAAATCTCCTATCAAAAGTTGCATGGACATCGGGGGAGTGGTAGAAAACGCAAGACATACCTAGACATCATGAAATCGAATGCTGGAGCAGCTGGAACAGACGAGCTGAAGAACTGCATGCACAACAGGGATAACTGGAGGATTCGTATAGGTCTCGACAGTTTAGCCGACGTGGTAGGTAGGTAGGTAGGTAGGTAATAGTCAACAACAAAAAGTAAAAGTTTGAAGTTCAAAATGAATTCTTATTTATTTGTCTGTTTTATTACTTTCTTTTGTCATCTATTATTTGGATTTTTATGTATTTCTTACTGTTTTTGGCTTTTTTATGTTTCAGAAATGAAAACAAAATGATATCTTACATTATAAACATATTTAGGTCTGACATGCAATAATGCAATGTTGTTTCACTTAACGGCACAGTGTGCAGTATTCTTTTGAACAATAAATAGTTGCACTACACTTTATAGGGAAAAGTCACCAAAAGGCATTTAAGGTTGGCATCGGTTGCGCAGCAGTCATGAATGTTTTGTAGTTGGTGAAATTGGCCAAGTATACCGAAACAATAATTATAATAATAATTATTATTAAGTTAAAAATACCACTTTGAATACTGAATGCACCTTCACATGTATTGTTTTATAACACTCCTAAATGCGTTTAAGTGGCCTTTAGCATCATATTGGATATCTTGAAATATATCAAGGTACATTTCTGACACATAAAAGACGCAAATCCATTAAGAAATACATTTTAAAATAAGATATAATAGGACAATAAAACAAAAGAATATAAAGGAATTCACAAGAAACTCTCACTTTTTAATTTTTTTTTAAAAACATTAAGTGATTGTTAACTTTTAAGAAGAAATTGGGCTTCATAAAAAAATAATTAAATATTGATAAATGTGTAAAAATATACCCTTAAATTGTACAAATAAAAATAACTAATAAATTGCTGCCTCACAATACAAACAAATAGAACAAAGATGTATTTTACATTATCAACTTCCATACATAATTTGACATTGATCGGATCAATATTGGCCGAGATATCTTATTTTTCAATAATCAAATAAAATTAGTACAAAATCATATTTTGCATTACCTTTGCTTAACTCAAGTTATTTCTGAATTCCATGAAGACTTGGTATGATAATCGGGAAGTATATTTTGGTATATATTGGTAGCATATTGGTTTTTTTTTTTCCCTTCTTTTTTGTGGTACTTTTTTCCTCATCATTTCCCCCTTTCCCTCCCTCTTTTTTATGGGAGGGGCCGGGGGAGCGGAGGGGAATCCCGGGCCCACATCATGTGGACTGATATACTGGACACAAAATGCCTTCTATTTCTACTTCTTTGGTGAAACTCATCAACGCCTGTTCAGCAACTGGATGAGGATTTTGTTGCGTGTTGCCTCTGAAAGTGGACGCTTAATATGGTTCCCATTTTTATTTATTTATTTATTTATTTATTTTTGTACTATTTTTTTTTTAAAGTCTGCCTCAACTAAATGGCTTCCAGGGCTCTCTTGAACAGCTCAGCTGGTGGCAGCTTAATGATACTATGAAAGAGACCATCCCAATCTCTGATAGTTCTTTGGAAGAAGCTGTATTTGTAGGCCTTAAAATGATCCCAAACATAGCTGAGAGCAGGTGTACCCAAACTTTTGGAGGGCAGTGTAAAATGCTCTTATTTCAGGTCTCTATTGACGAAATATTTAGCTCGATCTTTGGGCTCGCATATCAACAAAGATATTAATTTATACATGCATGCAGGCGTGGATCCAGGGGGCCCGGGATCCCCCTCCGCCACCCAGAAAAAAAAAGAGAGCGAAAAAAAAAAAAGAAAAAAAAAAAAGAGGAAAAGTGGACGACCGGCCCGATCCGACTGAACCATACCCCTATGGTCGATAATTGATGACCTTCATGATGGGCCGAAGGTAGGATTTTTTTCTTAACACCTACCCCCCCCCCTGCCCTCGCTTTTCGCACGGCCAATGGGACGTAAACAATTGTAGATATACTTTTGCTCGGCAGGTACGACGGAAAAGAAATGGTGTATATACCAAAATCTGAAATTCCTTTTTTGGGCCCCCCCCCCCTCTCATGAAATCCTGGATCTGCCACTGGCATACATACATTATAGAAAATTAAAAAGTGGCGGATCCAGGAGACAAAGCTTCCGCATCCCCCGTATTGTTTTCAATTTGATATACCGACAATTTTCGTCTTGCGCTTTGCGCTCACATCATTTGTGAATAAGATATTTATGAAATTTAATAAGATGACAAAAGGCACTAAAATATTCTCGTTTCGCGTTAATATATTCAGCTAATGAAAACTTGATATTTTATTTCATAATAAAGAGTAACTCATTTTCAATTCAATGATACCAAACTTAAACTTGTGTTTTGATTGATAGCTGAGCATTTGGGCCTTTAAAAAGCGTCAAATTTCAAATGTTCCAAGTTTGTGGAGAAGCAGCCCTTGCATTTCAATAGGCCAAGAAATCCATCGTTCATAATTATGAATAGACTTAGGAGGGCTGACCTCACACAAAGAATAATACATCAGAAAGCCAGGATTGCTTCTGATAAAATTGGAACAATTTGTTTTTTACCAATTTTTTTTTTTCAGAACTCGAGTGGTCAGTCATCCTTGACAGTACAGGTATGATTTTGGTATCATTGGATATAATGAGTTACTGTTTGATATGATATTTAAAAAAAATAAGAAAAATATAATTCAAGTTCAAATTCAAGTTCAAGAGGTTCAAGAGGTATGATTTTGGTATCATTGGATATAATATGAGTTACTTTTTGATATGATATTAAAAAGAAATAAGAAACATATAATTCAAGTTCACGTTCAAGTTCAAGAGGTATTTATTTTTCATGTCATATCAACAGGTTATGGATCAATACAATTGATACATAATAACGAATTAATAAATGAATAAGAAACAATCTGGCAAAGAACAAAATATTCATATACATAATATAAAACATGAATTCTAAATAAACTTGCATTAAATGAAAAATGAGGAACCCCAAAATTATGAATTTTAATATATATATATTATATAATAAAAATAAGTAACACAATTTTAATACTAAACTCTCATAGTTGGGTTTACTTTCATCTAGGACGCACTGTATATTCAAGAAAATATTGACAGCGCTTCGCGCTCATAATAATATGAGTGAGATAATTTTCATGTTGAGCATCATGGCCATGGCGCAAAAAGTGCTAGGAATGTAAACCTAGGGGTGGGTTCGGGGTTCGAACGAACACCCCCCCCCCATCCCTCCGCGCTATCGAGTAGGGTTCGCTTGACACAAAAAAAAAGGACAAAAAACAAAAAACAAAAGGAAAGAAAAAAAAGGAGGAAAAAAATAAGGAAATGTGAACCCCCACTTTTATGCCAGAAATGCTCTGCGGATTCTTAAATATACCTACCTTCCTACCTACCTATTGTACAAAATGCTCATGAGCTAAATTCTCAAAAAATAGTGCACAAAGACCCTTTTTGTTAGGTAGGTCTGTGCAACGTTTTCATTCATACTCGCATATAAATACAATACTTATTGGGCTGCAGAATAAAGAAATGAAACTGAATCATTTTGTTTTTACTCCCGGCTTAATGCTCGCATTCGAGTTTTTTTTAAGGGAGGTGGTAATCAACTCGTTATATAAGAATCTAAAAAACAAAAACAAAAAAACAAAACAAAACAAAATGCACAGCCTCCATGTTATTAAACGAAAAAAATTCGACTCGCGCTTCGCGCTCACCACATCCTCTCCCGTTGGAATAGCCAAACAGCGTTGCCAGCCGTACGATAATTATCGTATTTGTACGATAATTTGACCCTCTGTACGATGTACGATCAACAATTGCAAAAAAAAAGGGCAAATGTACGATAAATTTACATATTTCACCAGATACCATTTATCTATAGGGAAAATCTGTGAAAAATGGCCTGTAAACCACAAATTCCTTTTAGTTCTGGGGGCTCCGCCCCAGAACTCCCCCCCCCCCCATAAAATTATGGAAGAGTCCATAGTGATCCGCAAATGTTAAGGTTCTGGGGCTCTTCTGGCAATTGCCCAACTTGAAGGTCAATCTCATCACCCAAATAGGGGTGGATTTTTTGCAAATTGCTATGGAATCTTGCATGTACGATAATTTTGAGGCTTTGATACGATAATCTTACTACTTGGACCTGGCAACACAGTAGCCAAATATGGTCAGAAAGAAATTTCTGCTTCAAAGGCACAGCATTCATTATGTCATTTTTTGTAGGGGAGACCGGGGATGGACGTTACAATATTCACATTTTGGGCCAGATAATTCTAATGAAAGTACTCACAAACTCCATTTTGGGTCTGTAGTTAGCCTATTATGTTGGCTAAAACCTGAGGCACATAAAACTTGAAAACGTGTAAACACTAATTAACTACAGCTTAATTAATGACGACACTTTTTTGTAACAACCTACCCCGTATACGGGGTAAGTTGTTACACCATACGGGGTAGATTGTTACTATTTGTTAAAGGGGAAGTTCACCCTGGAATTTTATTGGTCTTAAAAAAATGCAGAAAAATAAAAGAAAAATATGAGTGAAGGTTTGGAGAAAATCGACCAAAAAATGATAAAGTTATGACTATTCAAAGTTTTGATTCTGTGACGTCACATGCGAGCAGATCTCCTATGTGTTATGTAGTGTAAATTCCATAAAATGTCTTTTTTTTTTAGAAGAAATCAATTATGTCACCTGTGCCGTAGATATACCATCAAACATATGTTCATATACATGACTATATCAAATTCACCCATTCCTTTATCAAGAACTATGACAAAAAGACAAATTTATGGAATTTACATACACAACCAATGGGAGAGCTGCTCGCACGTGACGTCACAGAATCAGAACTTTAATTATTCATAACTTTGCTATTTATTGGTCGATTTTCTTCAAACTTTCACAAATATTTTTCTATTATTTTTCTTCATTTTTTAAGACCAATAAAATTCCAGGGTGAACTTCCCCTTTAACATACGGGGTAAGTTGACAATGTGTAAATCTCTTATACCCTACTTTTGTTTCAACTTTCCAGTTTCTTGGTATCGTTAACAGTAGATCAAGTATAGCTCTAGAATAGACTAAAGTAATAATAGAAATATCAAAATATTAACACCAGAAAATTGAAACAAAATTACTTTACATGTGTAATGTAATTGGGCAGGCAGTTACAATGACATGGGGTTTGTAACAACCTACCCCATGGGTGATTTTACACACAAAATCAACTGTACCAAAGCCATTAGGCAGAATTACAGAATTACAGTGACATAAATGTACTATATTCACAATACCAGGCTATCATCATGTGCCTTCAGTTGTAAGAACTATTACAAATTTTAATTTTTGTCAAAAATTCACTTGGAACTGTAAAAAATGTTTTTTGTTGATTTACTTTTTAATAAAGCAACGGAGCAACCCCACGACCGGCAGTTCATCACAGCTATGTGTAGGCTGTGTAAAGATGCCAGTTAGCACAAACTCTGTTGTTCCAACTTAGCACACTGATAACTGTAACAACTGACCTGTGTAACTTCTATCCCCTTTCTCCCCTAAGCTTGCGCTTCGCGTTCGCATCTTTTGGAATTGAAATATCCGTTTGTGAAGGAAGTTTGGAAATAGATAAACATTTTTTTTTTCCATTCGCAATTTGTTTAAAGGGGAGGTAGTCAGGTGGTCATCTATGCTTCTAAAGCAATTAAAACAAATAAATAAGAGGTACAATATGTCTAAAATACACTAACTTCAAGACATTATTAGCGAAATTTTTCGGCTCGCGCTTCGCACTCGTAAGGTTTCCCCCAGATTCCAATACAATAGTTTTTGATGCTCAGATATACAAAGTAATTTGTAGTATATATTGCTGGTATTTTTTTCCATTCGGCATTGGTTTAAAGGGGAGGTGGACAGGTGGTCATCAACTTCTAAAGCAATTAAAACAAATAAGTAAGAGGTACAATATGTCTAAAATACACTAACTTCAAGACATTATTAGAGAAATTTTCGGCTCGCGCTTCGCGCTCGCAACGTTAACTTAGGAAAGCCTATTTGACTGATTTTCAACGTCCGAAATTGAGGTAATGTGATAAAAAATTTTCTGCTTGCGCTTCGCACTCGCAAAACATGTTTTCTTTTTGCTCAGGGAGGTGATCATCACCGTTTGTAAAAGAACATTAACAAAACAAAAACAAAAAAAGAAACATGAAAGTAAAAATATAGTACCTCGGGTCATTATTAGTCAAAATATTCGGCTCGCGCTTCGCGCTCGAAAAAATTCCTTTCAAAAGGTCCACTTTTTCAGATTTCGAACCCCCCCGCAAAAATCCTAGTTACGGGCCTAAAATATATGGCAATTTTTTCCCCCTCGCTCATTGCACTGACAACGTTCTCTTTCTTAGAAAGGGAGGTTATCATCAACTAGTAAAGGAATTAAAAGAAAACAGTAAGATATGAGACAAATTGCGCCGCATATACAATATACCGTACGGAAGCAAGTAGTTGAATGCTGCGAGCACCTTTCGGGGTATCCTAGCTAGCTAAGCCGGGTAATAATCAGTTAACACTATATATTAGCGCTAAGAAACACCAAGGGGGATAGATGTGATAAACGCTTTATAAATGTAAATATTATTATCATTATTCAGGCCATAGGCAGAAGAAAAAAAAATTAGGCTCGTCGCAAGTTCATTCCTTGCAAAAACGGTCCGCTTTTCCAATTTTATTTACAGGTCTGCAAGTTTAAGAGGCAAAATGTGTCAGTAAATAGTATCTTTAGGTCATTATAAGCCAAAATTTTCCACTTTTCAATTTTCGAACCATCCCCCCGTAAATATCCTAGTTACGGGCCTGTTCAGGTTGATATATCAACAAATTTCTGATCGCGCTTCGAGCTCTCATTGTTTAATGAGAAATAAACATGTATCTCCTTTATGATTAGAGCACAAATCGCTGAGAATGCACACTTTTCATGTTGATGTATCAAAAATTTTCGACAGAAGGAAATATTTTACATCATAATCATCATAGCTTAATACTATACCTAGTGAGGTAGAAAAAAACTAGGCACCTAGAAGAAAAAATGTCAATAAAAAGAAAACAAGCATGTAAATTTCGAATTGTGCAAAAGTGAGAGTAAAATCAAAACAACAAAAAACTATTTTAAAAAAGCTACTTCATCCTGATTAAAATAGCATAACTTTTTAACGTAAAATATCTTGCGCTTAATAACTTGGCAAGGGTGTTGTTACACGTATCGGCTACATTTTGTTTGAAAATGAGAAAGATCTGTAAAGCCAGGCATGAGTGAGCACACAAGACGAATAATCACTTTTCAAAAGCCCTTTTTAGATCTGTCAGTAACAATTTACTCTTTGATGTATACTCATTCGTGGATTCTTTGATGTATACTCATTCCTGGATTACTCTAAGAATCTATTTTGACACAGAATCTAGTCGATAACTGCAAGAACACCCTTGACAAGTTATTTGACTCAAAACATTTTCATTAAAAAGTTATGCTATTTTATTCTGGATTTGGTTCTTTTTTTTTCTTCTTCTTCTTCTTCTTTTTTTTTGTCCGCTTTTGAGGTTTCAATCTTATCCCCACTCTAAAGTAAAGACATACCACCCTAAAATGGTACCAGAAGATGCGGGAGACGTTACTTTTGGAGAATATGTATAGCAATTTGGGGTACATTAATGGTTTTCTTTTTATTGACATTTTTCGAGGTTTCTAGTTTTTTCTGACTCACTCGGTAGTTTTTTTTTCTAAAGCATATAAAAAAATAAATTTTTGTTGTTGTTTTCATATTTTTAGCGCTTTCATTGATTATATGAATATTTACGCCTAAAAATTGAAGAAGACTTTGGCCATTTCAAAAATTATGTCAACGAGGATGGGGGTAATAAAAAAATTTTCTCTAATACGTTGGTAAAAAATAAAGCCCATGCGCGTATTCTGTTCGGGGGCGGGGCCCCTGGTAGACGCTCAAGGGGCGCCAAAACGAGTCTTAAATAAAGACCGCGCCAAAACGAGTCTTAAAGAAAGACTGCGCCAAATTGACCCTTAACTTGGGGGCCTCAAATCGACGATGAAAAAAAAAAATACCCCTATGAAATATTTTTATCATCTTACCACCCCTCACCCCTCCCTCTACCCCCCCCCCCTGCTCAGCCAGCGTGACGTGAACAAAAATGAGTGTACCTATTACCGCCCGGTGTGACGGGAAAAATATTGGGTGTAGGGGAGACCGGGGACAAATATAACAGAGGCTAACATCCCGAGCAGAAATACACTACAGAGTAAAAAGTGTACAGAGCATGTGCATTTCATCGCTCCATATGATGTTTGAGTGTTAACGGTTCGTAAAATAATGGAAAAAAAAATCTCAACATTTTCCAAGGGTTTTCTCCTGGAGAAAACAAAAAGAATGTAAACTGCATCCATCAAACACATTATTCGGTGACTAGGTGATGGGTTTCGGGGATTCCGTGAAGAATGTAAACCTCAAATATTAGCCACATACTTATGACTGGGTGAAGAGTTTTGAGGATTGGTTGAAAAATGTAAACTTCATGTATTAGGCACATATTTAATATGACTGGGTGAAGAGTTTTGAGGAGTGGGTGAGAAACGTAACTTCGTATATCAGGCACATATTTAATATGACTGGGTGAAGAGTTTTGAGAAGTGGTTGAAAAAATGTGGAATTTCTTTTCGTTATCGGACAATAGACTCCGCTAAACGTTTTTCCTTGTGCAAATGCACTCAGGCGGCGGCCTTCCCCGGCTTCAGTTTCGGCGCGCTTTCACCATTCTCGCTCAATGTATCTAGTACCTCCCTCCCTCCCCTATCCCGTCAACCATTATATATTTTCATTTTGGTAAAGATATCATATTTATATTTCAATAAATTCATTACTCTTGCAAGAGCAGGTGTGGCGGCCTCGTTAGCACCCTCGGACGCACCCACGTTTCCTCCTTGGGGGTTTTTCGTGGCCTCCGCATATCTATTGAATTTTTAGATTGGTGCTAAACGCCTTGCCCCCCCCCCCCCCCTCTGATTTGATATAGTTAGATTGAGATATGTTGTCATTGATTCGCTATACATTCTACCTTTTTGCCAGTTACTTACATTACGTGGCTAATTATTCTATTTTGAATTTGAAATGAATTGTTTCGATGTGTATTTTTGGAGAACTCCCCATTCGGCGTTTGTGCCTTCGAACTATGTCGTGTTTATTCTTTGCATGTTGTTTTCCTTTTCGACTCGTTTGAGTCAACTTACAGATTCATGGACAACTAGATACTCGAACCCATATCTTCTTCATCTGGCGTCAACGTCGCTTCCAGCCCTCTTACTTTCTTCCAAGGCATCGTCCACCGTCAACAAATACAAGTCTACCTGGAGAAGATGGGAACAATGGGCACACTCATGCGGCTTGAGATCGTTTCCAGTTGCCCCATTTGACCTCGCCCTATACATTTCCCACTTATCTAACTCCAGTGGGGCGAAATCGGCAGCAGACGCAACGACGCATCCATCAAGTGGGTCCACGTATGGCGAGTTCTATCCCCCCACCGATGACTGATATGGTCAAATCACTTCGTCCAGGGCTACAATCGTGTTCTGCTTCACCAATCGTCAGAAAAGAGCCAATCACTCCAGAATCTTCTAAAGCTACTCCATGCCCATGATCACTCCAAAGCGACTCTCCGCGACAAACGTATTCTCTTCATTTTGCTTTCTATCATATGCTGGATTCCTTCGTTACGACGGATCTAAGTTCCCTCACCAGGAGAGATTGTGTTTTCTCGCAAGACAGGTTGGTCATTCATATCTCATCTTCGAAAACCGACCAGTTTCGCCAAGGTTCCAACGTGACAATTGCCGTACGAATAAACCAACCTGTCCTGTCAGAATCGCCGAGCAGTATTTCAACGAGATTGGTGACTTGCCAGACTCCTCCCCCTGCAGTCAGAAGGCTCACCCATTCGAAACAAGGTCTACGCGGACGTCTCACGGACTGAGCTACACCAGGACCAGGGAAGTCCTGCTGGAAGCCCTCAAGCCCCATGTAGAGGACATTAGTCAGTTTGTACATAGTCTGCGCTCGGGTGGGGCATCCTCCGCCTCCAACGCGGACGTTTCTCCCCTATTAATCTCCCAGCACGGGAGATGGAAGTCATCCAAAGCAAGGGACGCATATATCAAAACGGACAGTGACGTAATCTGTTGCCATCCCTCAGTTTAGGGATATAATTTGTTTACATGCTTTGTCACTTTTCGTGCTCAATTGTGATTTATCTCAAATAAAGCGAGCTTACTTGATACTCGAGCACAACCAAAAATGTGCCTCCAGAAAATAACAGTCCGCTTTCGTGTCTTTATTTGTTTTGCCTATTGGTAGATATAGACAAGAAATTAGCTTTCTTACGTAGTAAAACAAGGAAGAAAGTAAACTTCATGCATTAGGCACATATTTAATATGACTGGGTGAAGAGTTTTGACATGTTTGAGGAGTGGTTGAAAAATGTAAACCTCATATATCAGGCACATCAAATGACTGGGTGAAGAGTTTTGAGGAGTGGTCGAAAAATGTAAATCTCATATATTAGGCACATATTTAATATGACTGGGTGAAGAGTTTTGAGGAGTGGTCGAAAAAATGTAAATCTAATATATTAGGCACATATTCAATATGACTGGGTGAAGAGTTTTGAAGAGTGTTCGAAAAATGTAAATCTCATATATTAGGCACATATTTAATATGACTGGGTGAAGAGTTTTGAGGAGTGGTCGAAAAATGTAAACCTCATATATTAGGCATATATTTAATATGACTGGGTGAAGAGTTTTGAGGAGTGGTCGAAAAATGTAAATCTTATTAGGCACATATTTAATATGACTGGGTGAAGAGTTTTGACATGTTTGAGGAGTGGTTGAAAAATGTAAACCTCATATATCAGGCACATACATATGACTGGGTGAAGAGTTTTGAGGAGTGGTCGAAAAATGTAAATCTTATATATTAGGCACATATTCAATATGACTAGATGAAAGGCCTCAGTACAATCAAGCTTCATCGGAACATCATTATCGTCCTCCAAGCACTTGAACCCGTCCACTAGCTACCCCCCCCCCCCTTTCCGGCCCCTATTAGTTTAATGGAAACAAAAATAACTTATGGGTAAAACTTGCAGCCACGAAAATGATTATATATCTGCTCCCAATCACCCAGTCACCAAACAAATACAATTCATGTTAAGGTAGATATCTGCTCCCGTCCTCCCTCAACTCCCCCCCCCCCCCAACCCCTGCCACCAACTGATGTCGTACGCAGTACACTATAGGACTGCTATACACACAAAGCAGCAGCATGCTATGGAGGTGATGGAATAAACATGTGTACACTATATACATATGCACGTGCCAATTATAATTGGCGCCCGATTTCGGTTTGCGATCTTCAAAACGGCAAATGCTCGTTTTCCAAATTTGACGCTGGCTGTCTTCAGTCTCAGAAGTGCGAGTGAAGAATAGCCTGACCCATGATGGGTGATGATGGGGTCGATAACCAATGACATTTTAATTGCTTGGATGGGTGTGCACAGGAAAAAAGTAATGAGTTTTGTTTTAAAGTTTTCCCTTATTTGGGAGGAAGAATTTTTGTAACTTTTATCTATTGTTCAAGAAGACATGAATGCATTGAAAATGTGTTATGACGGATTTAAATTCTTTACAAGTATCTTCCGAACAGAATTATTTCATACATTCAAAGAAAAGAAATTGGCAAAAAACTTGTTTCGATTCATGTCAAGATGATTGTCCCCCGAAGATTGGAAAAGAGAGCAAAAGCACATGTACAAATTAAAGCTTTGTATTTGAGATATTGTGGATTACAATGCATTTGGCATTAAACTCCTCCTGTATTTCAGTCATGCCCTTTTAATATTGTTAGAAATTAATTCTGATATTGCTACAGCCAGAAAGAACTAGAAAGTGAGTATTAATTGAAGTTGCCTAGAGAAGGCTGATTGTCTATTAGCAGACGATGTCCCTGTTATGCAATCGTTGCCTGCCAAACACTAATGCTGTATGTACCCCCTTTTCATTCATTTTTATGTTACCCCTTTTATTGAAAGACAAAAAGGATCCCTTCCTTTTCAGGGTCGTGATTATGTCAAAATTATGGGTAAAGATAATGAAAACTGTATATATGTTTCAGATTTCTGAAGCTCATATATACATGTATATTGAAACCAGTTTGATTTTAAATCTGTTGCATCATATGTTTCACTATTACATATGTAGTGTTTCTTAATTAATTGTAGAAATTTCATTTTTTTTAAGGTACAAGATATTTTATTAGTATTTTTTTTTGTCCATACGTGTACATGAAAAAATTCTCAACACTCAGGACTCACTCATGGTATGGTTCCATAATGCAGATGAGGGCTTTACGCAGCCATCATGCAAACTGTGACAATTATTCATCACTATTTATCAAAGCGCGCTCCCACCTATTTGTAACTACGTGTATTTTATTATTGAGTTCATTTTTACTTTAACTCAAATTTAAAAACATATTTATTTATTGTTTGTAAAGTTTATTGTTGTATTTAAACATGTACAGTCATAAAGTTATTTTAATAGCATTGTCTACTTGTAGCTGTTTTGTTTGACTACATTTTGATTTTTTTTTTTTTTTTAATTCAGCATTTATGTTTGTCATAGGGAATGAAAATGTGAAGTCAACTGTTTGTCTAGCAAAATATTTGATTATTACCTAACAAAGAAAGATAATAAGCTATCACCTATCTAAATTAATCTTATGTCTCGTTTCATGTATGTCAATAATACGCATTGAATCTGTGCTGAAAAAGATCAATTGCGATTTCCTTATACTCAATTAGAAATAACTATTGTCATACATTTATATACCTCTGTTACATAAATTATTTACATGTATAAAACATTCATATCCATATATTACAGTAAATTTTCCTCTTTCTATGATATATGCAACATTATGTTGTACAGCTGTTATAGTTGTATGAGTGAAATCTAAATCATGTTCATGGAATTCATGCATATTTTGTATAAATTGAATCACCGAGTTGTAATCTACTAAAATGTATATCGTTGTAAAACAAAAAATAAACAAAAAATAAACAAAAGAGAAAATAAAGTTGAATTGTATAAGGTGAACAAGGAAAAAGGAGAGAAAATCATGAAAAAAAGAAATGTGATGTAATTATTGTCAGAGAATAGATACTTCGTTTTTTGAAGAAATTAGAGAAAAGATGTAAATATAAGTCATTATTATTTAATATATTTGTACAGGTCAATAATGAGATGACATCTATTTGTATATAAATGTATGGTTCTAAAAAGTGCAGAGAATATATGTTTGAGGCAGGTTGACAGTGGGGACAATCATTTTTTTATTGTTTCAATGAGCCATTTAGTTCTTTTCCCCATGTTTCTTTCTGCTACTAGTACCAGTATTTAATTTTATTTTATTCTTTCTATCGTTACGTTTCTGGCCTATCATAATGCTCCTCTATTATTCGGATTATTAGTTCTTGCAAGTAAAATGTAAAATATTTATTGTATATTTTTCGACAATATGTTCTTGGCTCCAAACTATTTTTATATTTTAGAAAATGAAATGGACAATGTGTTGAAATGGAAAGTAGTTGTATAAAATTTAACGTTTTCCGCAGGTTTTGAGAAACATAGTAAAATGAATGGTGCATACAATAACTTGGTTATTAGTTGTGTAAAATTTATTGTTTTCCGCAGGTTTCGAGAAATGTAGTAAGATGAATGGTGCATACAATAACTTACATTCTTACGCATTGCCTCTGGTGCTATATAAATTAGTGTCACTCAAGATGTGATGTTAAAAAAATTGTAACATTGGAGAAATATCCAGAATTACATTCTACATGTAGGTCTCTTTTCTTCAGTACACTTTTGTATTAAATGCCCCCTTTGATAATTTTAACAGATCAGTTAATCATCGTAATAAAAGATGATGTATTTATTTAGTGCATTTTCTGTAAACATGTTAAATTGCTTTTTAAAATGCAATTACCAAAACCGAATTGCATATTAAACCACATGTACTTGTTGCATTAATTTAACTATTTTAGCTTAAACACTTTCTAATTGAAGTCTCAAAATTGGAGTTTATTAAGTAGTGTAAGCTTAATACAGTGGAGACCCTATAAATTACCTTGTTGTATCAAGAATCTCTTTACAATGTATATCAGGGTAATAAAAGAAAGAAAACAAAGAGCTGGGACCAGTAAAATTACCGTTTCATATCGGGAATCTCGTTATATCAGATCTCTTCATAACATTTAGACAGGGCTAGAGACAAAATACAGTAGTCTGAATGTATTGGGTCTTCCTGGAGTAATGGGGTGAGTCTAAGATGAATATGCATTATGTAAGTAATGAATATTCATGATGTAATTAATGAATATTCATTATGTACAATGTACCATGCACGTAATTAATATTTATTGTGTAGTTATCAAACAAAATAAAATTGTCATGGTATACATGTATCTCTGGACTTGCCCCGAATCTCTCATTCCGGCATTTGATTTTGTGGTTCGATGTGCCTTACTTTGATATAAGAAAGTGTACAGTTTGTGCCCTCGAAGTATGTTTATATGTAAGATTTTTTTATACAGAGCATATTATTATGTACTGTAAAGTAAACGTTATTAAAACTCTCCTGTGTATTACTAACTAATGAGTCAAAATTCTGCAATTCTTCTAGCATACAATTAGCTTCATTGAAAAATAAATATTTCTGTTTAAAGAAAAATTTGAATAAATTATACCCTCAAATAGCTATATAGGCATCAGGACAAGTGATTTATAAGTTCGATGACTGACTATAAGTTTACCTCCATATGTAGTCAAATATCTAGAATTATCCGTATTAACTTATTTCTCTGTGCCTTTTTTATTAATAAATATTTTTAAACCTTTAAATGTCATAAATGAAATAAAGAACGAAACCAAGAAAGACATTTCCAATCAGGCCATATATAAAATGTTAAAGTAACGACTTGTATTGTATTGATATGTATTGTATTTCTAGTAAAAGTACTATGCAATATTAATGGTGATTAAATTAAATGTTAGGAATAATAAATGAGGGATTTAATAGAATGTATTTAAAGTAATCAAAGTCATTTGAATATGTATGAAATTTCTCAAACATTATTTGTAAATTGATTACACTTCTAATGAAATGCATGTATGCAAGTGGTGTATTTTTGTACAAAGAACACAATAAACGAAGCTATAATGAAATGAAAATACATCAAAATATGAATTATGTCTGCACATGTATTTCAGAGTTGTCCTTTTATTATTGTAATAACCGGCAAGTCACGATCACTTTGAGGTCATGCATAGAGTTGAAATCAGTAAAAAATAAAACAAATTGTAATTTTCCAGAAAATATTAATTCCAAAGGAAAGAAATCAACTTATTGTTACACTATTGCCATTTTGCACTCTTTAAAATCATCATAACATTATTGAAAGATGAAATTCTCTAACAAATCTTCCGCATACATTTTCTATTGAGTTGTGGAAAGGACAAAAGAACAATATCAGAAGTTCCAACGAAACTCATACCACTTATAAGATTATAAGATAAATAATAATAGGCATTAAAAATATGCATTAATATGATTACATATAAATAAGACCTGTCATGTATTTTATCTGAATATAATATAGTATTTTTTGTATTAAATCACATTTATCATTGCATCACATACCAGGTGGCACGAAAAAAGTTATAATTTCACATATCAAGATAAAGACCTAGAGTGGTAGGCACAGAGCGACAAAAAGGCATTGGTGAAAAAGGAAACACTTGATGACTTCCACCATAGTCTTTGAGTTCTAGCACTGACAGAAATTTTCTTCTCACATCATCAAAACAAAACCTTCACTGAATACTCGTACATGTATCTTTAAAAAATGTCATAAACCTCAATGCTTTTGGAATAGAATTACAATAGCTGAGTAATGAGTAAATGAAGATAAGGGGCCGTATGCATAAAAGAAGGGGTTACTTCTTTTTGTAAAGCAGTTCATTAAGTAAGCGAGCAACTCCTTAATAAATGAAGCGCTCAATTCATTTTCTCTTAACAAACTCTTAGAGTTACTGCGCAGGCAAGACTATATCTTCCTTATGCATCAAAGATGCCCACAGAGCATCAGAAACAAAAAGAAATAAATGTTGTCTTAAAGGGACTTAAAAGTGATAAAACATGGGGAAAACAGCTTATCTCGGATGAAATAATAACATGGCATGCAGAGTCCAAGGGGTGTTACGTAATCTTCAGCGATAACGCGTCTCGTCGAGGAAAGAGAGTGACCTTGGAGTTAATCCTTCATGGATAGACTAACTAACCAGATTCCTGAAGTAAACTTCACCTATGTTTTGTTTTTGAAATGGAGCATTATACAAGTCCTTTCTTTCAATATATACGATGAGACTCGTTGAGAGTCTAAAAACTAAGGATTGTTGAGGATCGAGAACCCAAAGCTATTGACTGACTGAATTCGGTCAACTTTGTCATGTTCGTACTGTCCGAATGTTAATCTCTAGTAGTCCGACCCATGCGTAAGCCTCATTGTCGATTGTGTACGAGTCAATGGAGCTCAGGAAAAACGCGCATTCCCCATGATCTCCGACTTATAAGGCCCTATCGGGAAGAATACATGTACTTCACACAATGTGCAATTAAGTAGTATTAGCAGTAGCATGGTAAGTTCATGTTTTAAAGAAAAGTAATTTTTAAAACCAACTCGTAATGCTATTAACTCCGACATAAGATTGTCTACAAATCACACTATATACATGTATGGTACAGCTACTGGCAGATTTTTTACACACAAAACACATAAAATTATTATTAAAGAGAGATAATAATCACTCAATATATCACAATTTAATACTTAATTTAAATAATCAGAGATGAGGAAAATATTAAAGATTACCGGTATAAGACTCACATGAAAATAACAATTACAATTGCACAAATCAGTTGGAATCAATAATGGCAAAATGTATCATAAAATGTATAATTAAACATAACATACCAGTGCATGTAATCTCCTATTTATCAGTGTAATATATAAATGTTTTATAAACACAACATAAAAATATTGCACTTGAATACATACAAGTTCAAAAATTTCTTGCATTTGTTCTCACCTTACAATAAAATATAATTTCTATTCTTAAACATCCCTCAAGTCGGCCAATTATGCACCATACCGGTTTTTAAAAAAAACATACTCATACTGTGTACATGTAGCTATTAATATTTCTAAGAAATATACAATACTTTCAAGTAGAGCTTCAATATTTTTGCTACTTTAAATCAGCACATAATTTAGTATTTATATATTTAACAGGCTTTTCGTACACAAAATCAGAATTTAAAAAAAGATAAATATGCAAACACATACATGTATATACTTCAGTGACAGAAAAGTTGATGTTTCCATACGCCCAAAACAGATATATAACAAGATGAAAGTTCGGTAAAGAGTTTTTCCAAACATTAATTATCTAATTGTGAAAATAATAATCATAAGTGATGGAAGACTGAGGATTGCATGCAAGAAGTAGCACCAAGTAAAAAGAAATTCAAGAAATTATGTATACATTTATCTTATAATAATTTAAACAGGGAAATAATATTACTTACATACGAATGCTTAATGCTGCAGTCACACAGACACTTACGTTGAGTTACGTCCGATTGCGTCCAAAAATTATTTTCTTTTCTGCGGATCCCCACGGATGCCTTCCCGTCATAGTCAGCAGTGAAAATAGTTATAATTTCGTTCATCCAATAAAACAAAGAAATATATAATAAATGATAGAATAGAAGATGAAATAATGATAAAACAACAAAAATGTAACTAAACGTAAATGTCTGTGTGACTGCAAGCATAAGATCCGCCATTCCATACACAAAGTACATGGAAAATTCTTTATGAATCTCAACATTTCAATTAAATTTTCCTTTGAAATCACATTACACAGTTTGAATTATGCGTATTCCAAAAATATTTCTCAACAGAACCAATACAGTATCATATGTTATTGATCTAAAAATGTTGAAATGACTATGTTTCATACATAATGTAGTAGTGTATGTAGAATATACGTACAAACTATCAAAATAAAATGTGTCTTACTTAATATTCTACAATTCTTCAACACGAATCTACATGTTACAGTTACAGTCCATTATTTTGCTTCCATATAAATCTGTTGGCAGAAATTATGATCTTTGGTCAACAATTATTCAATTTAGTTTTAAATTCAACACTTTGCTAGCATATTTGCAAATCTATAAAATATAAAGTTCATTTCGTTTCTTCCAAATAGCTTTAGATTTATATTGCATAGAATTTAATTGTTATTATGCAAAAAATTATTACTTTATATAATGATCGCCATGAAATACTTCTGTGTTGAGATCGAGTATTTGTATTTCCAGACACATTTTATGCCAGTCACAATTAGTGTTTTGCAAGTGTGTGTCCTGCAGCCTGTATCAATTTGTATCCACTTGGTCTAACAGCAGTTGGTCAAATTATCTGTTTGTCTAAATCATCTCTTGGGCTAAACCCATTTGGTCTACTAACAATTCGGTCAAATTTTCCTTTGGTGTAATACATAGTTGTCTAATAGCCAAATGGTCTAATTCCCAAATGAATATTTAGTCTATTACTAGTTTGTTGAGGGAATTGACCAAGTGGTTTTAGAACAAGTGAACATGCAACAAAATAGGCATTAGACTAAATGGGAATTAGACAAAATGGTAAATAGGCAAAGTGGTTTTTAGACCAAAAGGTAATTAGATGAACTGGTTGTAGAAGAAATGGAATTAGACCATGTGGGATAAGACCAAACATGCAATCAAAGTGGATTTAGACCAAATAGCAATTTACCCCTACATCAGGCACCTGCCAACTCCTGCCAATTCATTTTGTTACAACGAATTTGATTGGCTGGTTCCGAAGCATCTCGTTATAATGAGTGGACAACATTGCATGAGTTATGGATGGTGAATGACACAGTACATGGTTGAAATGTCTGCCATAGCACCAAAGCCTGATGCTTTTAATTTGCATTTCTTTTCCAGTTTGTTGAATGCACCATCACATCTACGCAACAAACACTAACAAAGGGATGCGGAAGACTGTTTAACTTGCATGCTCCAGAATAATCCCACTTGGATTGCATGATTAACTACATATCAAAGCTACATGTCAGCTATGAATACAACATTCAGTTACTGTATTCGCTGAACGGCCTCAAAGAATGTTCACAGGTTCTTGAATTCGCACTGCATTTTAGTAAGCATGCAATTGAATGCATCCAATACATATTTGCACGTTTTTAAATTTGCACTTGCCGATCCGCGAAAATTAATGTGCCGCAAATATTTCCACGATTACAGTAATCTATTTCCAATATGGATTTACATGTAAAAATATATACACACACTCTGAGCAAGAGATCTTCATAAATTCTAGCAGCTAGTTCAACATGTTAACTACTGAATTATCTCACTTTACCACAGGAATGTGCAGCATGTAATTGAAGATTTTCCTGCAAAAGAAGAAAAACTCCATTATTATTGGCAGATCAGGAGAGCTTTTGATTTAAACTCCCTTGCCAATTAAACTCAACCCACGTGTTACAGTTGAAAAAAGAATTATACAATATTTGTGATTGGCTGGTTTTATAATTGAATGCACCTATAAAGCATATCCCTTGTGATACTTATAAAATGGGCCTTTTGACAGAAAGGATAAAGAAGGTTTTACTTTCTTAGTTCACAGATATTGCGGAGATATTAATTGTTAAAGAACTTAAAGAGTGGATCATGATTTCCTTACACCAGAATTTGTGAAAAGCACAGAAAATTCCTGTCTTGAAGCTAAATTTCTGGATCACAGAAAAAAAAACCTGTTCACCTTAGACCATCTCGGACCAGGGGAAAGCAAGATTCATTGACTTTACCAAATGGAGTAATGGGTAGAATATACAAGGCATTACATAAGTTCTGGCAGATGATGGGAAAAACCTGTTACTGGGTAAGCATCCATGGTGTCAAATTACCCATGTAAGCCCGCTAATCCCTGACTTTAACATAGAGCATTTCCATCAGAGCTGGTATAGGGTCTTACTGGATCCTCTCTCTTCTTTGTGTCAAGTGCGCTCCCTTGAATGGTTGCCATAGCAATATCTTCCACTGATGGAGCCTTCTCTAGCTCCTTGGTGCAGCCTCGTATACAGAGATGCACGATTCCTCCCTATGATGATGATGAAAAGTGGAGATTTGTATTAATATGATAATGATGGTGGTGGTCTTGGTAGTGGTGGTGGTGGTGGTGGTGATGAGGACAAGGATGATGATGATGATGGTGGTGGTAATGATATAGGTGGTAATGATGATGATGATGATGATGATGATGGTGGTGTGGTGGTGGCGATATAGATAATAGGAATGGTGGTGGTGGTGGTGGTGGTGGTGGTGATGGTGGTAATGGTGGTGGTAATGGTGGTGGTGATGATGATGGCGATGATGATGATGATGATAACGGTGATGACGATAATGATGATTGTGTGGTGGTGGTGGTGGATATGGTGGATGTGGTGGTAGCATAACATTTCTCACATGATGATCATGACAATGATGATGATGATGATGACGACGAAGATAATAATGATGTTGATGGGGTTAGTGATGATGATTAATGATGGTGATAGTGGTAATGATGATGATGCTGGTGGTGATGACGATAATGATGATGATAATGATATCATGGCGATGTTGAGGAGAATGATGATGATATCAATACCAATAATTATCATTTTACAGCATATGTATCTTTTGTTAATGTATCAGCATTGAGCTTGAATATTTTTAATAGAGACACTTTTTTAATCTGTGCTACATAAAAATTGCCAATTTATATTATTGCTATTAATATTGTTCTACATTACTGTATCAATAAAATTAAACCATGACATATCCTCATGTTTAATATTCAAAGATGAACAGAGGGGAGTGTCATAGAGAGACCAGAAGAAAAGAGCTTATATTCTGAAAAGATTTCAACATATACCAAGTTTTCCTTACCCCTGCTCCTTTATCCCAGGCTTTTCCCATGGGCTTCGCTGATGAGATTCCATCCCGTCGACACACCACGCCCCGAGCTCCATCAACCTGATCAGCTAATACCCATACCTAACCAAAACAAAATCAGAATGGATTAGAAGTTTCAGAGAACGCTAGTCTAGTTTTGTGTAGGACTTTGCAAAATAGGATTTTATGTAAGAGAGAAAAGGAGAGAGAGAATGTTTATATCACGACAGCTTACATCATATCATGCAATAAAGTGTGAAGAGTACTACTAAAACTTTGAAAACGTTATGAAATGAGGACCACAATAAGGATCAAAACTCAAAATATTTCCTCCCAATCTCATCATCATTCAAATCCAAAAAAAAATGTGAATAAATATTTGTAATAATATAATTCCAATTTGAATACTAATAAAGATACCAAGGTCTGATCATACAATCATTCAAATTTTTGTCTGTTCATGTAATAATTAATAAGTGAAATAAATAATCAAGAAAGTGTTGTTTTTTTCTTCATCCCGCATATAAGCGGTCCCACTTGCTAAGCAGGGCAAATCAATACATCGATATGCAGGCTTATTATGGAACAGATTCAAGAATTATTGTTTGGAGACTCACTATTCTTATTCTGAAACTCTATGCAATCTAATACAGATATGTACACCAATGCTGACTAACAGATAACACCTCAAAATGCTTTATATCCATTTGAATAGACACTAAATAAATCACTGCACCTTTACTTAAAAGTATAACATAGTTATGGGAATTTTCATCTCATGTATGTCTAAGTTTTTGACAATTTTCAACTCATGTATTAAATGATTTTTAAAATTTGATGTTTTATACCTATGTATATATGTCACTTACCCCCCCCCCCCAAAAAAAAAAAAAGTTTTATGCATACCATTTCTGTTTTCATGATATTGTATTTTGAATTTTATCCGTGCCATGGATAAAAAACCAAAACTGTGTTATATCTTTAAGATGAGCATAAAAATATAAAGAAGACATTTGAGATCCAATACCTGATCTTGAGGTCCAATGGAGACTTTACGGACCCTAGAGCTAACATGGATCCACCTAGTGCCTTCTGGGAAGGTTGGAGTGATGTCTTGACGATACCACAGGTTCACTGCAAAATAAACATAATCAAAACTAGTGTTAAGATGACATTCCAGGGTATGCAAAATAAACAAGTGGATTAGTATATTACGCGATGCGGAATATATGTCCCCGCCAATAATATAAAATTCCCATTGTATCGCATCAGAAAGATAAAAACGAAAAGTCAATTCTCTGTATTCCTGTACAATTATACAACCAAAATATGTAAAAGCTACAGAAAATGTTCCAAATAATATTTAAAAAAAAGGATGCTTCTTACAAGCTATGTGAAATTATGTAATAAATGATAATAAGAAAATTACTAGAGAAGGTTGAAGCAAGAGCTACGAAAATGATACGTGATATCTGTAAACTGTCGTATGAAGACAGGCTTGCCAAGTTAAACACTGGAAAGGAGGAGGGAAAGGGGAGACCTCATTGAAACATATAGAAGTTTTGTAGTCCTCACCTAGTGCTATATCATAAAGCAAACAAAATCGAAATCGGATGAAAAATGGCGAAGGAGTAGCATTTTGTAACCAATGTACAATATAGGTCAAAAATCAAGGTCAAAGGTCAAAGCGGTCAATAGTCAAAATTCCGTGAGGAAGTTTTGTAGTCCTCACCTAGTGCTATATCATAAAGCAAACAAAATCGAAATTGGATGAAAAATAGCGAAGGAGTAGCATTTTGTAACCAATGTACAATATAGGTCAAAAATCAAGGTCAAAGGTGAAAGGGGTCAAAAGTCAGAATCCGTGAGGAAGTTTTGTAGTCCTCACCTAGTGCTATATCATAAAGCAAACAAATATCGCTACTGGACACAACCTTCAACAAGTCGTGAATTTCCCCACACGACAACAGAACATGCTTGATCTTCTATTCACTAGTAACCCAACATTGATTGACTCCGTCAAACCAATTCCGGGGATTAGCGATCATGATTCTATTGTCCAGGTTGACTTCAACAGCTCTGTTAAAGATCAGAAAACTAAAGCTCACAGAGTCTACAACTACAGGAAGGCTGACTTTGACAAGATCAGATCTGAGCTCCAGTCGTTCTCTACAGAATACTTCAACAACAGCCCTGACACGCATCCTGTCAATCTGAACTGGGAAGCTTTAAAATCTAAATTACTGTACTTGAAGGAAAAGTAC
>CALNVZ010003430.1:36171524-36305420 GCA_940671915.1 Paracentrotus lividus | reverse complement strand
GCGAACCAGACATTGATTTTTCCAAACTGAAATGGGCCCCAGCTTGTCTTTTCTAGACGTACTGCGAGCAGACTCAGCATGGTGTACAGGATTGCAAATGACCTCGTCGCAATACCCCAAACTAAATTCTTCACCTTAAGCACTACAACCACCAGAAAAAACCAGATAAGTGCTTCCAGACATACGCCCCGAGGCAATAATTGACAAGTTTGCCTTTTCCCAACGAACTATCCCCGAAAGGAATAAGCTTCCAAACCAAGTTGTCAATGCCAGTCTCGCTTGAACAGTTTCCAGAATCTCCTGCGAAACTATTTAGACAGTTTCCCCGCACTCCTCCTCATAACGTGCACGCAAGTAATTTTTCATCTTCGAGATAGGCTGCAGAGCCCTTTGAAGATTACGGAAGAAGAAAGAAGAAATCGAAATCGGATGAAAAATGGCGAAGGAGTAGCATTTTGTAACCAATGTACAATATAGGTCAAAAATCAAGGTCAAAGGTCCAAAGGGTCCAAAAGTCAAAATTCCGTGAGGAAGTTTGTAGTCCTCACCTAGTGCTATATAAAGCAAACAAAATCGAAATCGGTGAAAAAATGGCGAAGGAGTAGCATTTTGTAACCAATGTACAATATAGGTCAAAAATCAAGGTCAAGGTCAAAGGGGTCAAAAGTCAAAAATTCCGTGAGGAAGTTTTGTAGTCCTCCCTAGTGCTATATCATAAAGCAAACAAAATTGAAATCGGATGAAAAATGGCGAAGGAGTAGCATTTTGTAACCAATGTACAATATAGGTCAAAATCAGGGTCAAAGGTCAAAGGTCAAAATTCTGTGAAGGAGTTTTGAAGCCATCACTTAGTGCTATCATATAAAGCTAACGGAATCGAAATCGGATGAAAAATGGTGATAGAGTAGCAAATTGAAGATTTTGATCACATACGGACGCACGGACGGACGGACGGACGGACGGATGGACGGACACACACACACATACACACGTACGGAGCCCGTTTCATAGTCCCTGCTCGAACTCGTTCGGCGGGGGCAATAAATATGATGCATAAACTAACTGTATATGCAAAAAAAGATCTTCACATACATACATTTCTACTTTTTTTAATACTAGGTGTTGATATTGAGAGGATTTAGTTTTGCAATTTAATGGTGTTTCCATTCCTAGAGTTTTTTTTTTTTTTTAGGGGGGAACTAAATCATTAAATGTCAGTGTATATATAGTGCACAATAGCAGTACCTTTATTTCTTTACGTCTTGAGACTTATATGTAGCATGATCGCCCAAACCCTTAAATGGAACACCTCGAGAAAGTGAAATTTTGAGAAGAATTTTATAAACTTACTTTGTACATCAATGGCCCATACAGAGCATACGCCAGCTGAGATCTGCTTCAATGGGGCTACAGAGGGTGGGGCTATATGAAACCAAGTATCTCCTGTGTGTGGTGAGTGGAAAACAAAGTATTCATGTAAGCTTCATAATAATCTAAGATAATTATGCTCGACCACTGCCCTGTAACAAAAAGACTTATGATAGATAAAAAGTTACGATCAATTTCATCTCGGTAGCTTCATCTTGGACATGGTTCCCCAAAGTTGATGATCTTAATACTAACATTAGCCCTAACTCTAATCTTAATCATATCATAATACTAATCAATGACTGTAGATTGATCCCTAATTATTTGCAAACGTACTGACGTTTTCTACAGACGTGTTACGTACCTGTGCGATTGTAATCGCTGACTCTATTCCGATAGAATGCTGATCCATCCCGAGCCACGGCCCAGACTCTGAACTTGCCTCCGACCGAGATGGATTGGAATGGTTGGTCTGTAGGTACATGCATCCAGGCTGTGCCCTGATGGATTAAAAATGATAATCCATATTTGATTTATTTATTTACCAATGATAACATTTCATCACAGACAGAAGGCATATTATATATATTATATGTCACGCATGGAATTGAAACATTACAAGTGGCAAATGGGACCAGAAAATAGCACATATGCTAGTTGAGCCTGGCCCCTCTTCGTCATTTATATACAAATTACAACGTTTTTTTAACATAAGACTATACAAATACTAACTATTAATACACAGTTTGGGTATTAGAAAGGATTCTACAATATGTACATGTGTGCAAACAATGTAAACTATACATAGTTTAAGTGACATAAAATTACACTTAGAGTAACTAATTGTTACATTTTAAAGTGAAATTATTGTTCTGGTCTTGAGAGTGAAATGTGGAAAACACGGTCTAAAAGTGCTTTTGGAAGGTTGATAGTAATTCATATATTAAAGTATTATTGTGTGCTGTGAGGTTTTGAAATCACCAAAATGGTAAAAAAATTAACCAAGTTCTGCTTGGGGTCTCTTGTGTATCACACAGAAATGCATGTATGGGACTACAAAAAAAAATTGTTCAGATAGAACATTTCAGCAGTTTTGAATATATAATTTTTTATTTTTTTTAAAGTGTCGACCTAAAAAAATATAATGACCATTAGGGCAATTGAACTGCAATCTTTTATAGTGGATATTTTTTGGATTTTTGCCATTCTAGGTTCTAATTTTTCATCCATCCTTCCTTTAATCATACATTGTACGTCTTTTCATATGTAAGGATACATGTACAATGTACAATAAATCAATAAATCATAAATCATATCACCTGTAAACTTAACAAGCTGCATTTCTAATCAAATTTTAAACAACCACTGCGGAGATTACACAATATTTCAGTCATTTATTAAAATCAATGGGTGATGTGTTAATTGTTTTTTGTTTTTGTTTTTGTTTTTTCCTTCATCCAAACATAAACCCCAAAAATGTGTCCTGAAACACATTACAAAGCTATATAGATGCACCCTAACCAGCGATCTTTTCACACTCTGCCTAACCTCTCACCTCTGGACACGCCCTAGTGACCCCAAGACGGGTCACGACATCTCCATTGGTTCCGATGGCCCACAATGAAATGGGTCCATCCCATTCTTCGTCTACATCCACCTGGAGCGAAACGTCTTTGAGTCCCAGATTCTGGATCTGTTTCCATGGACCTGACGTTTTGATTTGACACCTCCTGCATTACAGGAAAAAAAAATAGGACATGGAAATAAAACACTCTAAATCTGTCAATGGAAACATGTACCCATATTTGGGGTTTTCGATCTATAGATCCACACTAACCTCTTGCTCAAGGGGTCCAGGGAGAATTTCACCAAGCTTTCAATAAAGTTACATGTATGCACAATTTTACGAACTACTGGAATATGAAGATGTAATCTGGAACCAACTTCCAGCTGATCTACACTCCAGTACATCAGTCTTAGCTTTCAAGAGGCATCTCAAGAACCACCTCTTTTGTTGATAAGGTCATATATGCATAATTTTTTATTCAATTATGCTTCTATTTAATTATGTTGTTTAATTATGTAGGTACAGTATTTAATCATGTTATTCAACTACCGGTATGTTTGTGTAAAGCGCATAGATCAGTTTTTATCTTGATAGATCTACAGCGTTTTATTTTTGTAATCAGTGCTATAGTATTTTTTATTATTGCCTAAAGTTGACAAATGCAGATGTACAATGTATGTAAATTTATATTATAAATAGCAACACACATCTTTCTAAGTGCATTTATAAGAAGGAAAATATAATAAAATTAACAGTAAAAACAAAAATGATCGTACCTGACCCATCTTCTTCTTCTCACATAATCATTCCATCTCCTTTCCTTGTGGAATGCCTTGGTGCTGAAAATCAATGAAAATGAATGAAATCAATGAAACGAAAGCAGAAAACAAAAATTTGTATGAGGTCTTCCATGGTACCATTCAAGAAAGACAAGAACAATGGTCCACCGATGCTTTTCTGGCCTTCCAAAGACAGTAAAATATCCCAAATTTCCACTGCCCACGTGCCCTTGGAACACGTGAGAGAATTTTAAATTAGGACTCACCGTCTTTTTCAACTCTTTTATTTATTTATTATTCATTTGGCTCTCCCATCCAAAAATGGTGTTATTGCAAAGCAGGGATCAACATTGCCATATTATAATGATACATATATCCCTTGTATCATTAAATGTGAGTAAAATTGGTATATTGCCTGGAATTTGTGGTATGAAAGTTGTAAAGGATAAATTTTGCAATCATTTTTGATGGGCATATATTAATGTAAAGTTATTTTTAATCAGAATGATTCTGGGTGATGCGACCCGAATAAACAGTAAAATACCCTCTCAATGGAGGTCAAGAAAAGAAAAAAAATTTCGATTGATTTAATCCACAATTCTGCAAATTACCCCCTCCCTCTCCCCAGCCACAGATTTTTGTGTCTTTTGTTTTGTTTTGTTTGGTTTGGGTTTTTTTTTTATCAAATTGACATGTGATTACAAAAAGGTGTTTACCAATTAAGTCACAAATACACAGGGCATTTTATAAATTCTGCAATTCCATTTTTTTTGTTTTAATAAACATCACACGGATGATGTGCATAAAACAGGAACATTTTGTGCATGGCAAATATTGAACAGTGATTTGCAATTGCAAATTCACAAAACTGACACCAAAAAATCTTTTACTAAAGCTATATAAAACTACGAGACAATATAACTGCAAATAATTATAATTAAACAATATAATCAAATCTATCCATCAGTTTGATGTACTAATGTCCCAAAAACTAAATCATTAAAATGCATCATTACACTTTCAAAATATAAATGTACATAGCAAGAAGTTTTAAAATGCATTTATAACAGTAGTGAGCCCAAATACCATGTACTTATATGGATTTATTATGTTTTTAATTAAATAAACCATAAATAAATAGTTTTCAAAAGACACAAAAGCATTAATTTGGTGATAAATGATGTATTTCTGGCTCTCAAATGAGTTTTTGTATTCTTACCGCATATTCTTAAAATGGCCCCAATGCCATCAATTTTGTTTTTAATCCAAATTTAAGCACTGAATAGATATGAATAGATATGATTTTATATTTGCTCACTGACCATTTAAATCAAATAGGAATTAGTTATCTATAAAAATGTGGATGGTTATGATTAATAGAAAGGGAAAGACAAAATTGAGGGACAAAATTATGTAGCAGGTAATGTACATTACACCAGGATGTATAAACCATTAATTATATCAAATAATAACTTTACTTTAGGAATTACAATGGTGAAAGAAAGTGGAGTTATTGCAACATAGAAAGTGAACCTCAACCTGAAGTGTTAATTAGCTATAGATACCTAGTACTATCACTAGGGTTGGGCGAATCTCAACTTTTTTTTTCAAACAAGTTGTTTCTAAAGTGAAATTCGATGTAGAAACTGAAAATGACAATTATTTTTGCATACGATGACGTCTTATGTCGCTAAAGTGCAAAAAAACCAAAATGGCGTATTATGCCCAATTATCGTACTTTTTATAGGTATAAACCACTTTTATTACATTTTTATATGGCTTTTGGGTGTCAGGGAACCCAACATGATTAATCCAACATGATTAATCCTTCCTAAGTTGACTGTTAGTGTAGTTTGGTAGTTAGTTTCAGTCAATATCGAGCAAAAATCACCTCATATCAAAATCACTAAATAACACCTATAACACATACTAGGTACATTAGGTCATGATAAAATTGTCAGATTTGGGCTTTTAGACCATCAAAATCCATAGAGAAACAAAATAAAACCGGTTTATACCTATTAAGTGTGTGATGAATGGGCAAAATACACTATTTGGGTTCTTTGCACTTTAGCGACGTCAGACATCATCGTACACAAAAATAATTGTCATTTTTGGATTCTACATCAAATTTGACTATAGAAGCAACTTGTTTGAAACAACTTCTCAGAAAAAAGTAATTATTTGCCCAACCCTACTATCACACAGTGTGTTCCTAAAAAAAAGGTAACCGAAGTTCAAAGGTCAGCCATTTCAAAATTATATGGTTTATTTTTTAGATTTACTTACTAAAATACTAAGTAACTCATCAGCTTTAATTTAAGATATTGCTTACGTTCATATTGTCAATGGTCACAGAGTTAGGATCCTTTGAAGGTGAAAGGTACAAAACCCACTTTTTCCAAGTTTTTCGTTTGTAGGGTACAAAACAATCTTTTTGTAAGTTTTTGGTTTCATCGTTTTGGAGGGTTTTTCACACAAAGTTTCAAAGAAATGCAATCTTATTTGCCAAAGGACCCTTCTCACTGGCAATGAGATGGGTTCGCAATTATGAGTCTCTTGAGTCGGGGAGGCGTCTCATTGACGTCTTCTGAGAGAATCAAACAAAAGTCTAAAACATTTTCAAACCTGTTCGATTTCTTTTAATCGCTAGTCAGTTCCTACAACGTCTCTGCGACGTCATGGATACTTAGGGGACGTCTTGGCAACCCCGCAGAGACGTCACAGAGACTTGCTTGCGTCTGAAAGAATTCTACTAATAGATTGAACATATTCGACTTTTGTTTGGTTTTTTCGTGACTTTCTGGAGACTCAAGAGACGTAGCGGCGACCTCTCCTAGACTCCAGAGACTCATAATCGAGAAAGCATCTCATTACTAGTGAGAAATCCACTTTAGCAACGAAGAAGACATTTCATCGAAACTTGCTGAAAAAAACCCAATGACACCAACTACTTTAAATAGGCTTGTTTCATACCCTACAAACCAAAAACTTGAAAAGTGGCTTTTGTACCTGTCACCTTCAAAGGACCCTAACTCTGTGACCCATGACAGTTTGGACGTAAGCAATGTCTCAAATTAAAGCTGATGATTTACTTATTATTTTAATAAACAAATCACAAGAATAAACCATGTATTTTTTAAATGACTGACCTTTGAACTTCAGTTACCTTTTTTTAGGAACACACTGTATAAGCCAATAATTTTTTGTACATATTTTTTTTTTGCTACAGGTATGTTAGACTACACATAGTTGGGGAAATTTGTGAGGGCAAAATTTCACTATTTTGGTGATGTTTTCATTATATTAAGGTGATATTTTTTGTGATAACTGACTAGTAAACCAATACACATTATAATTTTTTTTTTTTTAATGAGAGGGTGGTCAAAGTTTAACAACATGAAAGTAAAAGCTGGCTTAAAGCAAGGAGGTACGAGAGATGGTGTTCCCACTGGCAACTAATTTATTCAAACAGCTGTCACTTTCTAAAGAAGCACAAAAGAATATACAGGTTCAATGCTTTCTTTGATGTCTGATCCTCAAAGCCGACAGATTCATGGGGATATCAGAGTAGCGACTTTTGTATAAAATAGAATATTGCTTATATTTCACTTTTCATTTGACTGAACAGCGCCAAAATTAAGCACATGATAAAATATGAATATATCGACGATATAATATCTAAACATTGGGGAAAATTCAATGACAACACCTTAAATTTGAGAAGAGGGTTAAAAATGATCATCCTAAAATCCCCTTTTTAACAAATCTTCCGATTATTTCCGGAAGATGAAAATTGAATATGTGCTAGTTGGAATATTGGAAATTATGATGCCATATGTCAGATTAGTGCCCACAAGTGCCCAGTCGAGTAATTTTGATTGATATGTCGGAAAATATGACATTTCTTTTTGCTTGCCTCGCAGAGTATACGCATTGTGTATTGCTCACAACTTTCAGACAAGTGGTAGCGAAAAGTAATTTCTATTACAAAAGAATATCTCCTTTTGAAAGTGGCCCTATGAGTACAGCCAAGTATAGGGATCTTTTGTCTACCAATCTGCAAGGGAGATCTATTTAAGCACATGCCCGACATATTTTCTCCTCGCGGCTTTTAAGCTAGATCGAACGATTCCCGATTGCAAGATCTCCAGGGGGGTATTTCATCAAAGGACTTGTCAGACGTTTTATCCGACAAATTTGCTCTCAGCCAATCAGATGCAAGCATTTCAGTAGCTTGTAACAGTTTGTCGGATAAAACGTCTGACAAGTCCTTTGATGAAATGCTCCCCAGGGCTTGTACCTCCTTGCTTAAATCATCTTGAACAAAGAGTCAAATATCTAAACATATCAGGGGAGCGTTTCATCAAAGGACTTGTCGGACGTTTTATCCGACAAACTGTTATAAGCTACTGAAATGCTTGCATCTGATTGGCTGAGAGCAAATTTGTCAGATAAAATGTCCGACAAGTCCTTTGATGAAATGCCCCCCAGGTACAATGTACCTCAAAACGGGTAAAATATTCCAATTACATGTAGAGGAAATAACTAAAAAGCAAAAAGGCTCTTGAAATATTTTATATTTTCTTCAAGGATGATACATGTATATGTAGTATAAAATTGAGATTTTCACCACCATGTCAGATCTATACTTTTTTTTAAATTATGACTTTTAATGAAATAATAAACTTCTGATAAAGGAGAGAACATGCAAAACACATACCAAGTCCAAAAAAAAAAAGTAATGGGAGGAAACAATCTTGAAAATTGTAAAAATTGAAATTTAGATTTTCACCACTATTTGAGATAAATTCATGACTTTTGTCAATATAATGAACTTTTGATAAAGGAGAGAACATGCAAAACATGGGCAGTGTAAATTTACACTAAATATACATTGAATTCCCTAACATATCAAGTCTAACAAAAAAGTAATGGGAGGAAACCATCTTGAAAATTGAAAACATTAAAATTGAGATTTTCACCACTATTTGAGATAAATTCATGACTTTTGTCAATATAATGAACTTCTGATAAAGGAGAGAACATGCAAAACATGGGCAGTGTAAATTTACACTAAATATACATTGAATTCCCTAAAATACCAAGTCCAACAAAAAAGTAATGTGAGAAAATAATCTAGAAAATTGTAAAAATTAAAATTGAGATTTTCACCACTATTTGAGATAAATTCATGACTTTTGTCGAAATAATAAACTTCTGATAAAAGAAGGGAACGTGCAAAAAACATGGGCAGTGTAAAGTTAATACTAAATATAACATACAGTGTATTCCCTAACATACCAAGTCCCCCAAAAAAAAGTAATGGAAAGAAACAATCTTGAAAACTGTAAAAATTAAAATATCTATTCAAGGTTAACGATTCCACACAGAAAGCCATGTTAATCAACCCATGCCACAATACAGAGCCAGGGGTTTGCCAAGATCCATGGTATTACAGAACATGTTCTATGGGTATCTTGACAAGTAAGAATTAAGAGCACTTCCAAAGTTTGACCTTAAGTTTTTTTGTTTTTTTTTAAATTGCCACGTCTCACATCATTCAATTATTGCAACATAATATTATTCCTCATTTAAATGTGTGCATCTATAGAGGCCTATCATCTTATATAATATCATCACAATGCGCAAGAGCGGTCATTCAAAAAACTTTAGTTCAAAATGTCATGGACAACGATGAGACTTCATGAACAGAAGATGGAGAAAAAAAATTTGCACACAGAGATTAGATGGAAATTTCTTCGCTGTAAGGGTTGTTTATCGGAATTTACGTAAGCCCACCTTCACCTTTTTGAAATGTTTTGGATTCAGAATTATCGCGGTTTGTGACCTTGTGTGCATCATGAAGCCTGAGCGCTGGCGACGTTGGTTCATTGTTATGCAATGCACGGTTCGCAACAAGCTCCCAAGTGTGTCTGGATTTATACAATGATCCAAACTCACTCTTGGTTGCATGGACAGCACAGAAACACACAGATCCGCTGATCCCATGGCTACAATTAAAAAGGTTTAATTTTACAAGATGTGACTCAATTCAAGGAATTGAAATATGTAATACGACCCATGGACAAGGGTGCTCACCAGGCTCTATAAAAAAAAAGGGAACATGAAAACTAAGGAATGGGACCATGAAAACAAAAGAGTGGGACTAAATGTGCTACGTACACCAATTTGGAAAAGGGTGTATATACCTTTCATCATCCTGCACTAAACCTGGCATTTTCATAGGGATGGGAAAAATAGCTAATCCAAGAGGGATTAGACTGCTAGGGGTATCACTAGGGTGCAAAGATAGAGGATTAAGAAAGAAATTGAAAATAAAAGATGTTAGAGCATCAAAAACATCTGAAAGATAGTATAATAATAGAGGTGGGCTATATAGGGGTAAAATATGGGTCATGTTTCAGAACCAAGTTTGTGCTGTCTTATTTTAAGCAGCTCTTTGTCCTGATCGATATGCCACCAATTTTAAGAAAATCAGATAAAAATTGAGGCAGTGCGGGCCAAAAAACGATTTTGAGGGGGCGTGGCCAAAAAATGCTGAGTCATCGTTTTTCAAAATTTGAAAAAGCTGTAATTCTTTTATTAAAAGGGCTATAAAGATGATTCTGGAGTCTATTTATATGTATTTCAGCCTGATAAATCCAATGACAGTGTCCAAATTGCAAGTAGGGGTGCAGAAAGTACTGAAAAGGGGGAATTATAGTTTTAACCCATTAATTACCATTAGGGTCTCTGAGGGCACCCCTAGACAGATTGTGTTGCTTAATCAAAACCACCGCGTTTTCAGTAATGTCGTTTCATGTCTCTTTTCTTTACATTCTTACGGATCTTTTGACACCAAGTTCATTGAAATTGGACTATCCACGAGAGAGTTACTTGACTTTTCGTGGTCAAAGGTCAAACCGCAATTTGAGATTTTTGTCATTTTGTGTACAAAACCAATGGCAAAGTCAGTTTTCCTATTTTACTCTATAAATCACAGGTAAATCATCTTTAGACTGGTTCTAGTATTCATTCAGAATTAAAATTGATCCAGATAATGATTTGAAGTGTCAGAAGGTCTACAACTATAATAATTTTTATGTATTTCATTGTTTTATGAATTTCTTATGTATTTTATTGTTTTTATTCTTACATGTATATATCTATGTTTTACATTATTTTAGGAATTTCAATAATTCAAGCCTTCATTTAGATTTAGTTTTATTCTCAATGAACAATAAAAGCAGTCAAAAGAATGATTTACCTGTGATTTATAGAGTAAAATAGGAAACCTGACTTTGCCATTGGTTTTGTACACAAAATGACAAAAATCTCAAATTGCGGTTTGACCTTTGACCACAAAAAGTCAAGTAACTCTCTCGTGGATAGTCCAATTTAAATGAACTTGTGTGTCAAAAGATCCGTAAGAATGTAAAGAAAAGAGACATGAAACGACATTACTGAAAACGCGGTGGTTTTGATTAAGCAACACAATTTGTCTAGGGGTGCCCTCAGAGACCCTAATGGTAATTAATGGGTTAAAACTATAATTCCCCCTTTTCAGTACTTTGTGCACCCCTACTTGCAATTTGGACACTGTCACTGGATTTATCAGGCTAAAATACATAAATAGACACCAGAATCATCTTTATAGCCCTTTTAATAAAAGAATTACAGCTTTTTCAAATTTTGAAAAACGATGACTCAGCATTTTTTGGCCACGCCCCCTCAAAATAGTTTTTTGGCCCGCAATGTCTCAATTTTTATCCGATTTTCTTAAAATTGGTGGCATATCGATCAGGACAATGAGCTGCTTAAAATAAGATAGCACAAACTTGGTTCTGAAACATGACCCATTTATAGCCCACCTCTAATAATAAGATAGTAAGATCAACATGGCTGAAAGTAAGATCAACATGGTTGACATTGGAGGGACTATACTATAATATACATGTACATGTAGCTACCCTCCTTGCCTAGCGAGGATTTACCCCACCCCTTAAAAAAAAAAAAAAATAAATGAATAATTATAATTATAGCTTGATGTTTTGTTCTTGGGTTTTATCCTCATCACATATATGTAATCATTTAGCACATGAACTAATCGCCTGTCATTCGTAAAGGTGTTCGTAACGTACGAACGTCTTCATGAAACATCACCCTGGTCTTATAGTGAGACGACCTGTTACACCCAATAAATAATTGTTGAGATCATTATCCACATACTTTTCCTTGTTCTGACATTAAACTAAAGATCATCTTTCAGGATGATTTTGGCAGAACATAAATAAAAGATCAAACTTTATTGGTTAATCTCTTTCAAACAAAGCATAACATAAAATCAAACACCATTATTTTTTATAAGGTAATGTCTTCTCAAAAACTTTTTTTTCTCAAAAACTATCTTCCAAATAATAAAGAATCAAACCCAATAAATCTGCAAAATATAAACTACTGTATTCGCTGTTATTTTCGCGCGATTAATTTTTCGCGCCTAGAGGCCTCAAAACAGATTTCCTGGTTCTTAAATTCGCGCTGCATTTACGTACGAACGCAATTGATCCCATTCAAAGCATGCATAAGAAAACATGCTCATATATTCGCGTGTTTTTAAATTCGCGCCGTACGATCTTTGCGCGAAATCCGCGAAAATTAATGTACCACGACTATTTCAACGATTACAGTACATGTATTATGTATTTATGCTAAAACATAAGTTGGGGAATTGAAATAATAATAAGATTAAGATTTTGTTTCAATGTTTACAACCCTGGTCAGTAACATAGAAAGTTATTCCCTAAGCACCATGCAAGCACAGGAGATCCGTTAATTACAAGAACGATCCCAACTTTCCTTTTTAAACCAAGTATAAAGTTGCAAAACAAATGAGTACAATCTAGCGATGTACGATATTAAACATTACATAAGGCATGGAAATGTTATGGTGGTATCTCACAAGCCATGAGACAGGGTCGAGACAAATTTGGGACTAGTTTAGGATGGGTTTGAGGCAGGTTTGACACTTCTCGCAGAGATGTCCAAAAGACAACTAAGGAGTCTCCGCAACGTCTCATGAGTGTCCACAAGATCTCATAATTGCAGGAAAATAGAGCATGTTAAACCTGGTGTATAGTTTTGGTAACAAAAATAAAATCGACATAAAACCGATTAAATATAGTCTCATGTTGTTCACATTACACCAAAAGACACGTGTGAGAGATTTCACGATTTCCGGTGAATTTCAGTGAAATGTTTGAATCCAAACACAATTTGTAACGGTTTTTGAGACCTTTGCTGGGTTGTCCAGTCCCCCGAACTTCCCGCATGAATGGAGCATAATGATCTGTGTGTATCACTCACACAAGAGAATCCCCATTGGTTTTCCATGTGAAACCCTAGTGCACACTAAGATGAGTCGGATCCCCGACTTATCTTTTTTATACTATAATATCGTGAAATAATGACATTAAAACGAGATTCCATGTAATATAACTGTCTTTATTACAGTTATAGGATTCAGTCTTTCATATTATCTAACTGTGAATCCAAATTAAATGTTTCCTTCTCCCAACACTATACACCAGCTTTAATATCTAGTATTTATTTTTTTTTTTTTTTTTGTTGCGGATACATGTCTGAGATGTCACCATGACACAAAAAATTGACAGAGACGTCTCTGAGTGTCCGTGTCATGGAGACATCTCCGCAAAGAGATAAAATGCCTTTAGAATACAATGGTAAAAGGAAAAAAAGCTTAAGAATGTTGATCTTACTGTTTGAATTCTTTTGCATACTGCCATCCTTCCTTGTCAGTGCTACCAGAGATAGTGAAATCAACCTTCCAGTCTGATATCTGAGGAAAAAAAATTTAAGATGGATCAAAAGTTATCTTCAATTAATTTAAGATTTACTTAATGATAATAAAAGTAATAATAATAATAAATACAGCTTTTTTAATGCGCCATAGATTAATTAAAAAACTATTCATTGGCGCAGAGGGAAAAGAAAAGAAGGAAAAGGAAACTTAGGGAGAAGGATGCAAAAACATATACAATACAAAAATAGTACTTAATTGTTACATTTACATTGCCCATTAGATAGACATTTTAATAGTATTAATTACTCCCTGAGTGTTTATTTTAGTGGTGATTTTATTAATGCAAATTTTGCATGTCATTGTGAAAATTTTCCACTTCAATTTAAAGGCAACAGGTCTTTACAGTTACAATGAAAATTTGCCCTAGCAATTTTCCCACTAGTTCATAATCATGAATATATCCTTATGCAAAAATATTGCCTTATTATGTACAGTATGTATTTATGGCACAATGAGGGGTAATCTACAAAATCTCATAATGGGGGAGGGGGGGGTGATTTTTACCATTCCCCAATGAAGGCAACATCTTAATTTAACCTTCACATATGAAATAAGGTCATGTTTTTTTTTTGTTGGTTTTTTCTTTGTTTTGTTTTTTTGTTTCAAAATTATGTTTTCTATGGATGATTTGAGGATGTGTACATGTATTACCTTTAAGGTTGATTTTATTTATTAATCCATTTCCCACTCAGTTTCATATTTAATATGCCTTTCACTTACATGTAGCTTCTGTTTTGGGTACGTTTCCTGAATTTAATGTTTTCAGGAAATCAAACAGCTATTAAACTTCAAGGAAATTTTGTTTCACTTCTGTTTCTTTTCTTTCTTCACAAGCATATTGCCTGCTCTAACTTAACACTTCAAACTCCTGTAACTTTACACTAAAACAACACGTACACATAGATGCACATCTGATGAATGTTGCCATTTGCTATTTTACCACAGGGCATTATTCTTTGAAGAAATTTGACTTTTCGAATTTAATAACATGGCGGCCTACGGCAAAATAATTTGTTTTTGTTTAGTGCTCGGTGGATTAGTACTTGTGTTCCCGTGCCTGCCTATAACAGAGTGCTTTGAATCAAGTTCAACATCTTACAGTTCTTCTACAAAATGCCGTTTCAGAAACACTAGTCATGGATTTACAGCCCACTGTGATCACCTTAGACTAAGTGCAGTACCCCAAGACTTGCCATCAATATTAAGTGTGCTGGACATGTCCTACAACAATCTGACAATCCTGTTTGATGAATCGTTCAAAGACACACCAAATCTTGTAATACTAACTGTATCAAATAACCCACTTTATCTTATTGAAGACAAGGCTATGTGGCCTTTGACAAAGCTGAGGACTCTTATCTTAACAAATTGCAAGCTCATGACTTTGTCTCCGCAGCTCTACATCAAAAACATGCTACTCACAAAGGCGGAGTTAAATTATAATCAGCTGGAAACAGTTCCTTGTGAAGCACTTGCAGACCTACCAAGACTTTCAATACTGTCACTCAATAAAAACAAAATACAGAGACTCGACTTCAAGGGATGTTCAGGATGGTCTCATTTAACAGCAATACAAGTGAAACAAAATGATGTGCAGGAAATTTATCAAAGTGATTTTCTTTTCCTGCAAAACACTACTGTTACTTTTGTATCGTTATATGGAAATAGGATACATGTTTTATCGAAGAATGCCTTTTATTATCTGACCTCGGTAGACAGTCTAAGAATTGGAGGGAATCCCTTTAAATCATTTGACATACAACCATTTTTAGGAATGACTTTCATTAAAGACCTATCCATATATGCCGGTAAAATCAATCAGCTTCTTCCTCCTGACAATGACACTAAGGACAACAATCATTATCCATCTATCTTCCGTCTTGATATCCGTAGCAATTGGATAGAAAATATTCCTCCTGGCTCCTTTTGGGGATTTACATCGCTCAAAGTCTTGCTGATGTCTTACAACAAAATTAGTACTGTTACAAATCAGTCCTTCTGCCAATTGCAAGCACTAGTAGAACTGGACATCTCAAACAACCAGCTTGTTTTATTACCACCTGAAACATTTGCATGCTTGCTGAATTTAACCAATTTGAAAATATCAGACAATTTGTTACAAACTCTCTCACCTCGATCCTTCAACGGAATGCCGTCAATACTGTCAATCTTCCTGTCTTATAATAAAATTGAAGAACTTGGAGGTCAAAGATGGATACTAGAGACTCTCCAAGTGCTTGATATATCAAATAATGATATACCAACTATCAAACAAGGAAGGTTTAAAGGTCTCACAAATTTGGAGGTTTTGAACATATCTTACAATCAACTTAACAATTACGGTACATTTGCATTCACAGAACTTGTGAACCTAAAAGAACTTCATCTTTCAAATGAGAAGATATCACTTGTCACAAAAGCCTATCAGCAACTTTATTCGTTGCTCTTCTTAGATCTGTCAAATAGTCAAATTCCAATAACTCGTATTCCTCGTGAGCCATTTGTTAATATGACAAATCTACAAGAACTGCGCTTGGAGAGGACACAGTTAAAGAGTACCGATATATATGATGGGTTCCACAATCAGACACTTTTCACTGGTCTCTTTTCAGTGCAGAAACTACGACTCAAAGACAATTCCTTACAAGGCCTGGATAACAGAGTGTTCCACAACCTTTCAAAAGTTTTTCATCTTGATATGAAGAACTGTAAAATACACACACTGCAGCAGGGAGTATTCAAGCCACTCTCTTCCCTCAGATATTTGTATCTCAGTGATAACAAACTGGTGGAGATTGCGGGTGACGTATTCCATGGTCTCTATCATTTGAGGGCGGTTTACATCCAGAACAACATCCTTCGAGGACTGGAGCCGACAACTTTTGAACAGAATCCTCGACTGTCTGAACTCTATTTGTCTGGAAATCAAATCAGCACCATTAAACCTATGACAGTTCTACCAAGCAATACTTCACTTACATTAGACATGTCTAGAAATCCCTTTTCCTGTACATGCACCTTGGCATGGTTCAGGCAATGGTTGGAGACCACCGACATGAATTTGAAGAACCCCAAGAAGACACTGTGCTCTAGGACGTCACTAAAGGAATTTGTGAATAAACCAATCATGTCATTTAATCCTGAAGACCAATGTGGTGTGGAGATAGTTCTTATTGTGGCTCTTTCCCTTGCAGGTGTACTGGTTGGTATAATGGTGGTGCTGGCCTACACCAAACGCTGGTGGTTGAATCACAAATTCTTCCTACTCAAACTCGCAGTCCTTGGTTACGAAGAGATGGCTGAGGATTTCAATCCACGTAACTACCGCCATCACCTCAACCTCATGTTCCAGGACGCAGATCAGGAGTGGGTTGATCAGGTCATGAAACCTGCCCTGGAGGAGAGGTTGCCACATCTACAGAACATCATCTACGGAGATGAGGGCCTACACCTGGGCATGTATTACATCAACGCTCTCTACGATGCCATTGACAACAGCTTCAAGACAGTCCTGTTGCTTAGCAACCAGTCAGTTGACGATGCCTGGACCATGACGAAGCTTCGTATGGCCCTTGAGCATCTAAACGATACAGGACTGGACAAGGTCATCTTGGTTTTCCTGGAGGACATCGATGATGATCATCTGCCGTACCTTGTCAGGTTGTTCCTGAGTCGGAACAAACCTTACATGTTGTGGACTGACGATGAAGACGGACAGGAACTATTCTGGGCTCAGTTTGAGAAGAGTATGAGGGCAAACAAGGCTATAAACAATGCCATTCCTCTCTAAATACTGGTGGTGACCACCAACAGAAGAGAATGGCTGATGAACTAAAGTTGCATGATGATCAAGAATTTATGTTAGCAAAGTCAGCCAGAAGAATGTGCTTCATTCAAATTTCTATAGATTTAAAAATACTAATGTTCTCTTTTCTTTCTGACTACAAGTAATATCTTACAATAGAAAGATTGCTACAATAAACCCACAGTCCTAATGAAATGATTGATAAAATGAAATGAAATATGTTTGGTATATTGAGACTATCTCACCTTCATTGTCATCCATGAATATTGTAACTATCTGATAATTTTAGTCCTACATTTAATAATCAATATTAATTATCATATTTGAACGTCAGTTGCATAGTTGCATTTAATTCTGGGCTTGCATTTAAGCAGGACTTTTTACACAAGAGGGTCCAGTGCCCTGTAACACAAAGACTTTTGATCAATAAAAAGTTACAATTGATATTTTCTTAATTATCTAATATTGTAGAGTGCACAGTTTATTGTTTCATTAACAATGTACACTGTACATACATGTACATGTATATGTATAGTTAAAATGAGTATATAATAGAATGCTTCAATATGTGCGCTTGTAAAATGGTTACCAGCATGACATATATTGAATTCAATAACATACTGTACAAGCCGATATTTTAGCGTCCAGATATTTTCGCGATTTTGGACTAGTAGTTAGGGAAATTCGCGAGAGCAAAATTTCGCGATTTTGGTGATGACTTCATTACTATAAATAGCCTTGTACTGAAGTGTAAATTTTCGCGATGACCGACTCGCGAAATTCGCGAAAATAAAGTCACCGCGAAAATAACCACTTATACAGTACTACAATGTATGTTTAACATGAAATACACTGTAAAGCACATTGATCAAGGATATTTATCAGTATGACTTGTTGAATATTGTGTATATAATAATTAATTATTATTATCATTATAGAAATTGACCAAAATTAATCCCAAATAATAGATATTTAATTTGTATATTAACAACAACAACAAAAAAAAAAATATCCATCACCGTTATTATTGTTTAAATAATACGCTTTTCCCTGAGCAGTCCAAAGCACTTACAAAGACATTTCTCTAATAAAGTACATGTTGGAAAAAAGTCGTAATTGCAGCATTTGAATTACAGAAAAAAAGGTTTTAATTCCTTCTTCAAAGAAGTGTTGTATATGTACATAAGGCAAAGTGCATCACATGAAGCTTGCAAATTCCTGCAAGTGGAGTACATGGCCAAACAATAACGGAGATATTGGCCCTATTCACGAAGGTGTCCTTAAGCCTACCTTAAATTAAATCTATAGTTTAAAGGAGGAATCCGGGCTGAAATTAAAAAGTTTGGTAAAGTAAAGTAAAATTTAACAAGCACAACACAGAAAATTTCATCAAAATCGGATGAAAAATAACAAAGTTATGCATTTTTTTAAGTATTGAATTTTTTTGTGTAAAACAGTTCTTGGCATTGTCTCATTGTCTCATTTGAATATTTGAATATTCAAATATTTGAATATTCAAATAAGCAAAATGATGATGTCACAGTCCCCCTACTTCTTGTGTATTTTATTATATGAAATTTTTCTCATTTTTTCATATATTGCGTATACAGAAAATCTATCCCACATACTGAAATAGGTAAAAGCACTAGTGACCTTGAACATTCCACAAGGATTAATCCCTATTTTCATGTTCTTGGGGGAGAAAATCTTGATAATTGGTATTTCATACAATAAAATACAAAGAAAGTAGGGGGACTGAGACATCATCAGTTTCCCAATTTGAAGATGGCAAAAACTGTTTCCTAAAAAAATTCAAAACCTAAGAAAATTCATAACTTTGCTATTTCTTAACCGATTTTGATGAAATTTTCAGTGTTGTGCTTTTTAGATTTTACTTTATTTTTCTAAGAATGCAAATCTCCAGCCCGGAGGAGTCCTTTAACTATGAGTAGCAAAATGTGACACAATCTGCCAACTTTGTTTTGTTCCTTAAACATTTACTGGGTTCTGGAATTATTGTACTCTAATGGTAAGGAAAACTTTTGTACTTTATCAAAAATTCTGATAACTCGAACATGTACTGTTTGGATATGTGCCACATTTCACTAACCATAGTTAAACCATAGATATAAGCTAGGCTTAACTTTAGGACACCTTTGTGAATACGGGCCAATGTGGTTTATTATTTGACAAACTAGAGGGAGCACTTCATGAAAAAAAATATTCACTGATTCTCACTGACAACTATTATAACTAGCCACTGAAATACTTGTATCTGATTGGCTGAGAGCAAATTTGTCGGATAAAACGTTAAATTGGTCCTTTCATGAAACACCCCCTGGTGCACTCACCCATTGCCAGTGTGATGAGGACATCTGAACATTGTCTCGAGATTCAATTATCTTCCCTGTATCATTGGTCCATAATCCCCTGAAAAAAAATGACATGAATAAATGTAAATTTCAACATAACCCTCAAAAGAAATGTTAAAAACGGCTTAAGACTATGACTATTAAAGGAAACCAAACCACAAGGAAATAAATAGTGTTTTAGGGAAGAAGGAATTGAGAGGCATAGATGCCAACACTACAGAATAATAAGAACATTAGAAAGTAGAACACAAATAGTTTAAACAGCTATCCAATTTTGCATCCAATTTTGGGAATGCATTCGCATCAATAGATTTCTTTCTCTTGTGATGTTTCAGCTGTTTTAACTATTTGCGTTATTAATTCAAAATGTTCTAACAATTTTGGAGTGCTGGCATCTCTGGAAAGGTACAATTTTTTTTCAAGGTCTCATAAAAAATCAGCTGTAAAATAAAACCTTCATAAACATTCTTTGATGGATTTCCTCCACACTTTCACACTCATATTGTTCTTTCCTTTTCCTCCTTTTTTTGAACAAATTAAATTCCAGGGTTTAATCTCCCTTTAAAGGGATTGAGTAACTTTCAAAAACAAGAGCAATTAGATCAAGATTAATAAAATTATATTGTTCCAACAGTAAAAACAAACTACTGAAAGTTTCAGATCAAATGGAAGTCATTTACTACCTTAAAACAGTGTAACAAACAATGCCAAGCATACAGCCAAACACTAGTACCCTCTGCTGCTAGCTAAGCAGGCTGCTAGGGACGGGGACTTTACAACAGGAAATGGGTGTATGCTGTGCTATGTGGAAAAAGCACATGGTTTTATAAACCATCCGGGGTTGGTTTATAAAATTTGAGTATGAAATCATTGATATCTCGAAGGTAAAGCAAGCAATTAGCTTGCAATTTTGAAGAGATACCAGACTGACCTATGTGTTTATAATTATGTTGGCAAAATAAGCTAAATCGAATAAAATGTGATTTGAATATCATTCAATGTTACTGCATCCCTTTAAGTACCTGTCTGTGAATCCAGATAGAGGGCTCCACCTCTGGTTCTCAAACACATAGACATTCTTGGAGTCTGTCTGTGGTTGGCTGCCGAATGAACTACTGTATATTCCTAAAATGTAAAATCATAGTTGTCGCTGGTTAGCTTTCATTATGAAATGTCATACATTGTATATCTTCCTTGTTCTACTATTCTATATATATTTTTTTCGCAATTTCCTCCGTTTAATGAAAGTTTGGTTTTGATTCATTAAATGCTGAGTGTATCTATACAATATATTTGTTACTACATGTAACACTGTTAAGCCATAATAAATTTCACATTCCTGCTCACACATACATGTAAAATGTAAAGAGTTCATTTATGCTCCTTGTCATAACATTCAATTGTTAACCATAATAACTGACTAAGTCACTAGTATCAATGGCATGAATATTATAAATTACATTTGACCATGATTTACACTCCTTCTCCAACATTCCACAATTCGACCATCATCCACCTCTATCTTACACGTCATCTTTTAAACATCCTCAGTAACATCCCCAAGGTGGCCCATGTGTGGCTCGCATCCAGTATTTTCCTCCCCCCCCCCCCCCCCTCCCTCCATATATCTTCAATCCCCCTCCTCCTCTTCTCACAATCCCTATAAACATTCTCACCTTCATTTATCTCCCTTTAACATCCTTGTCATATCCCAGGTGGGCCCTTGGTTGTGCACTGCATATTTATATCCTCCTCCCCCCTCCCCCTACCATATCATCTTTTCAACTCCCCCCTCCTCTCTCTCACAAGTCCCATACTGTAATTCTCGATCTAATTTCGTTATCTCACCTTTACGCATCCCTTGTCCGTTATCCCCAATGGGGGGCCCATTGTGTGTGTCTCTCCTATAATTATATATTGCTCTCTTCCCCATCCCTTCCCTGTCATCCTCCTCCTCTTCTCACAATCCCATTAAATACATTCTCCACCATTCATCATTTACCTTACCTTTACACATCCATTGTCCGTATTCACCAAGGTGGGCCCACTGTGTGTGCTTACTCATCCATATTATCTTCTCCCCCTCCCTTCCCCCTCCCCCTAATTATCATTCTTTCAAAACTTCGCCCTCCTCTCTCATGCTCACAAAGTCCCATACTGTAATTCTCATCTTTATTTTATCCACCTTAACGCATCCTTGGATCCGTTCCGCCCAAGGGGGCCCATGTGTGTTATTTCCTGATTTAACATTCCTTCCCCCCCCCCCCTTTCTCTGTCATCCTCCTCTTCTACCCCTCTTCCTCTTCTGCACAATCCCATAATATCATTCTCCAACTCAATCTTCCTCACCTATTACACATCCATTGTCCGTATCCCCAAGGTGCGGCCCATTGTGGTGCTCTCATCCATGTTATTACTTCCCTCCCCCCCCCACCCTCCCCCATCCATTATCTTTCACTCCCCCTCTCCTCTTCTCACAGTCACATACAGTAAATTTATCTTCTCAATTCTATTCACCTATCGCATCCCTTGTCCGTTTATCCCAAGGTGGCCCATTTGTGTAGCTCTCTTTGATTATACTTCCTCTCCTCCTTACCCCATGTCATCTCCTCTCCCCCTCCTACCTCTTATTCATATCCCATATCTATCCTTCTTCCATCCTTATCATTATCCACCTTATGTATCCTTGGTCCGTTATCCCAAGGTGGGCCCTTAAGTGTGTGCTCTCATCCATATATCTTCTTTCTTCCCCCCCCCCCCCCTCCACATCATCTGCCAACTCTCCCTCCTCCTCCTCACCAATTCCATAGGGGCCTACTATCATCCTCCGCCCTTCTCTTACTCACCTTTACCTCATCGTTTGTCCAAATCCCCAAGGGTAAGGCCCATGGTGTTGCTCTGCATCTATTATATATATGCTCTCTTCCCCCATCCTCCATGTCATCCTCCTACCTTTCTCACAATCCCAAATAAACATTCTCCAACCTTCATCTTACCTCGCTTTACACTCCATTGTCCGTATCCCCAAGGTGGGCCCATGGTGTGTGCTCTCATCCATTATATTTTTTTCTTCCCCCACCCCCCCCTTCAATGTCATCCTTCTCCTCCTGCTCCTCTTTTCACAATCCCACACTATCATTCACCAGCCTTCATCTTACCTCCCCTTTACACATCCCACGTCTACAAAGTAGGAAAAATCGGAAGTCACGACAGGACCAGTAGCGGACGCAGACCGATTTCATACAATGAAAGTATCAGGCCCATGCGTAAACATAATAGAGCTGCTTTTGTCCCCAGACAATTGGACCCAAGAATTGCATTCGGATATCTTGGATCCATGCCTGAGGACTACCTACTACTTCCGTATACTGATGATGATAATGATGATGAAATTATCCCCAAGGTGGGCCCATGGTGTGTGCTCTCATTCCTTATATCTTCCTCTCCTCCCCCATGTAATCCTCATCCTCCTCTTCTCATAATCCCATACTATCATTCTCCATCCTTCATCTCATCTCACCTTTCAACATCCTTCCTCCAAAACCGCCGAGGTAGAACCACAGAGTACGGTCTAGTCTACAAGAGTGCACCTTCTTCGTTCCTCGTATATCCCTCTCCCTCTTATTCCACCATATCACAAAGAGACACCACCAAACCCGTCTTGTAACATGAGCTCATTATTTTTCACATTTGAATATCCCTCCTCCATAGCCACCAAGGTAGACCCATGTAGTATGGTCTAGTCCAAGGCCCCATACCACACCAGCTCCACATTTTTTCACACACATCAAAATCAAAATCAGTATCATCATCTTCCCATCTTCCTCCTACTCCTCCTCACACAAGCGCATAAATCATCCATCCCTCTTCAGCTCATATCACCTTTAAATATCCCTCCTCAAGAAACTGCCGAGGTAGACCTGTGAAGTACGGTCTAGTCCACAACCGTACACCTTTTTCCTTCCCTGTATAACCCTCTCCCTCCTATCCAATCAAAGCACTACGAAACAACAACCCCTTCTTTATTGTCATGTTATCTCACCTTTAAATACCCCTCCTCCATAACCGCAAAGGTCTAATCCAAGATTCCAGACACCACCAGCTCAACATTCTTTCACACACATCAAAATCAATATCCTCTTCTTTTCCTTATCCTCCTCCCACAAGCCCATACCATCCTCAATCCTTCATCTCATCTCACATTTAAATATCCCTCCTCCATAGCCCCCAAGGTAGACCCATGGAGTATGGTCTAGTGCAAGACCCCATACCACACTGACTCCACATCCTTTAACATACATCAAAATCAATAATATCCTCTCCTCCTTCTCCTCCTCCCACAAGCCCATACCATCATCCTCAATCCTTCATCTTATCTCACCTTTAAATATCCCTCCTCCATAGTCCCCAAGGTAGACCCATGGAGTGTGGTCTAGTCCAAGGCCCCATACCACACCGAATCCACATCCTTTAACATACATGTACATCATAATCAATAATATCCCCTCCTCCTTCTCCTCCTCCCACAAGCCCATACCATCATCCTCAATCCTTCATCTTATCTCACCTTTAAATATCCCTCCTCCATAGTCCCCAAGGTAGACCCATGGAGTGTGGTCTAGTCCAAGGCCCCATACCACACCGAATCCACATCCTTTAAAGTCCCAGACCGGACCGACTAATGAAATAGCCAAAAACGAAAGCTAATATGCTATATAATACAACAATTCCAAATTAAGGCGTTTTTATTGTCCATCTAGAAAATATTTAATTAAAAAGATGACCGAACCTCAACCAGGCCACCCCTCCTGAATACTTGTAAAATTACCCCTAATTTAAAAGTGCGAGTGATGACGTCAAAAAATGTTAATGGAATGCTACAGCAGTTCTGTGGCCAGGCATGATTGACTTTGCCCTTTTATTTCATAACAATAGAATTCTAGCTCACAGGGCGTCTATTGTCCTGACATAGCAATAGAAACGTGTTTTCTAAAGGCGAAACGCAATCATGCCTAGCCGCACGACTGCTGTAGCATTCCATTAACATTTTTTGACGTCATCACTCGCACTTTTAAATTAGGGGTAATTTTACAAGTATTCGGGAGGGGTGGCCTGGTTGAGGTTCGGTCATCTTTTTAATTAAATACTTTCTAGATGGACAATAAAAACGCCTTAATTTGGAATTGTCGTATTATATAGCATATTAGCTTTCGTTTTTGGCTATTTCATTTGTCGGTCCGGTCTAGGACTTTAACATACATCAAAATCAATAATATCCCCTCCTCCTCCTCCTCCTCCCACAAGCCCATACCATCCTCAATCCTTCATCTTATCTCACCTTTGAATATCCCTCCTCCATAGCCCCCAAGGTAGACCCAAGGAGTATGGTCTAGTCCAAGGCCCCATACCACACCAGCTCCACATGCTTCAATGTATGCCAGGTGCCCACCAATCTGCCTCCAGTATCTATACAAGTATTATTGAAAAAATAAAATAATTCTTAATCAATGCAACGATTATTTGTGATTTTTTATGTTCCATACTTGAAAATATATATTAATAAAAAACAGTACTTTGTATACGTTTTTTGTATAAAATACTGATTTCCTAAATTGCTCTTAAGATACCTCTTGTATATTCCCAGTCTCTTGCTTGATCATTTTTGTCTTGAAAAACCTTGAAATACACTTCTGAAGTATTAAATTCACACAACAACAAAAAAACATAAGAAATACAAACAACAGAATACATTTTAATTAATTTGGAAATTTTCCAATTTGAAATATTAGCTTTTACAATGTAGGCCTATATGTATGCTACTCTGCACCTTTTGAAAAAAAAATTGAGCTTTTTATAATAACTTTTTTAATGAAATATTAAGGAATAAAGTAAATATGCATCTATAAGCAGTACTTTTTACATTTGCAGTGGCGTTCTTGTAAATTTCAAGGTGATCAGACCATCCGCGGCCTAGGTATCAAGGGGAGGTCAAATTGAACCCCCCCCCCCCAGTCAAAATATCCTCTCAAAAATTCCAGTCAGAGTAGGGTTCTAAAGGGGGAGTTACAACTACATCATGTATACTTACAGATGAGATGAGGGTGCAATCTGCATGTTTGGCAAGGTTTCATGAACAAAGACATCGCCTCTGGATGTTACTAACCATGACGCCCTGCATGAGGGCGCCCCATATATTCCTCTCACCTCCGTGCATGCTTGGCTGATTGCAGCAACCTACAATGTAGTTACAACAAAAATAAAATAAGTACAGTATAAAATAGTACAGAAGTTCTGTTTTAAACTGATCCAACAGGCACAAACAAAAGTTAATTTTTCACTTAGCAACAAGAATAGATGCTGAGATCAGCTAATTGTACTAGAATTCTGACTGTATTATGCAATCTTATGCAATAAGAAGACAAAGAAGTATATTAATTAATTAATTAATAAATAGTCGTCTCACCCATTCTTCCAATTCCTTCTCGCTGTTTGCCCGCAGCGTGATGGGTTTCCTGTCTAGCACCCTCTTTGGTGTGAAGATGCAGAAGGACGAGTACTCCGAGCTGTTGTTGACCTCAAGGACACACGTGACCTCACTCAACAGGAAGCGAATCAGCTGCGGAAACAAATAATAATGATAGCAATACAGTCTGTATCAAATAAAATGGTACAAGAGAGCTGAGATAGGGTGAGAATCTTAACTGAGAAATCAAGTTCAAAATACATAGGATACAATTATACTCTTATAATAGTATCTTATACAAAATGTTACATTTTTATATTGGATATTGAATGATATGAAAGATGTGAGATGGCATGAGAATCTGAGAAAGAGAATTCTAAAGATTCTGTAAACCGTACTGCTCATTGTTTTGGGTATTTTACATTTAGTAGAATTGGATGAACAAAGACCTGTATGAGAGTATACATGTAGCTGACTTTTAGCTAATTGTCTTTTTCTCAGAGAAAAAAAACAAACACATTTTATAGTAATTCAGCATCAGAGGTGTCGGAAGGCTCTACGAAAAGAAAGAGGGACAAGCCATTGCGTGTTAACAATGGCTTGCCCCTCCAATGCTTTGTATCCTGAGAGCCTTCTGATGCCTCTGTTCAGCAGCAGGTGTGACTGGGAAGGAAGTGGTTCCTAGAAATGACCTAGCATCTTCCTAAAACCCATGCATCTTTCCAACACACTTGAAATGTATATTAGGCTCTAATCATATTTAGATACTTAATTTCTAAGTCTGCTATCATCTCAACAATATATCCATGAACACATCATTCATAAATTCAAATTAGACATGAGGTACGAAAACCTACTTTCTGTTTGCCAAAGGACTGGTAATGGAGGGAGAATCTACTCTGCTGTCTCCCTGTCCCATCTACACCCCTCTCTAGCTCAATGGTACAGTCCGTCCACTGTCGCCTCCTTCCTTCACTGTGCCACTGGAGACGGCCCACTTTGGCCCAGGAACTCTGCATTTAAGAGGAAGGGAATGCAAGATAATATGAGATGGCAGGAATTGCAAAAATGCAAACCATATTTGGTGTACTATACGGCAATTTCTAACTCATATTCATCAAGTACAGGCGAAAAATGTCCTACATTTTCTCTCTCAAAAAAAAGAAGTCGTAAACATCAATTTGCATGGTACAGGTGTCCTCAAAATTGGTCAGAAACAGCACCCTGCCATTTGTAATTTTTTCCAAACATGCTTTTAATGGGAGATATTTTGTCAAAATTTCTGATGATTAGTATGCACCAGCAATTGGACAATTAAAGAAAATTGAATTTGGGAGAAATTTCATATTCCAGGGGATTTTATTGACAGATTTATGAAAAGTTCATGAGAATCCGGAGTTCATTATTATTGATAGCCTACATGGAGGGGTACCAAGTCCAATTTCTTATTTATCCATTTTTCTTTTTTTCAAACAACCACCTGAAATAATTCTCATATGTGTTGTGAACTTTTCTTCACGTCTTCAGTTTGGCTTTTTCTCATGAATTCTCTGTAAAACCTTCAGGCTAAGTGCGTTTGCAAGAGCAGCTGCCCAGACACATTTTCTGTATAACTCTTCTGCTTAATAATGTGCTATAAATGTTGAATATCAAATTTACCCTTTCAACAGCATTAGGATAGTGTTCAAAAGATTTGCCCTCTTCTTCTCTGCGTCTCCTTAGTGAATTGAGAATGGTGGCTCGCCAGGGCCCTTCTTGCAGACGATGTCTGAAGCTTTGTTGGCTCAAGGTTGCTACAAGGTGCATCCAAAAAAAATTGAATCGAATTGAATTTAATAGCAGTGTGTCTTTGTTTGATAATATCCTTGAATTTAGTTGTACAAACCATCTTATGAAATGATTTTCATGAAAAACATCAATAATGACAGTTTCCATGGCAATTTCTTCAGCAACAGTTGCTCTTCTTAAAATTCTATACACTGATCAAATGACTAATATCAATCCTATACTTAAAACCTTATTGCAAGTAAATGTATGAAACCCTAACCCTACATCTCAGACAATAAAAAGGATGGGGCAACTGTCCAAGGAGCAAATGTTGTGTCACCTCATGAAAGTATAAAAACATGCATACAAAGCAAATAATAATATGTCTTATGACACATATGGGCAAGTCCAAGTTATTTTGCACCAGTAACGCGTGGGACATCACAAGTATATTTAGCCCTATATCTTGAATTTAGTAATCATAGTTAATTTCTTGGGTAGTTTCTGGTAGATAGTAGGTATCTTCATACAAAACAACAAAAATAATCAGAATTGCTCGTTACATAATTAATTTATGCTAATTAATTCACCAGTAACGCGTGGGACCACAAAAATCACATTTTTTTCTTGTTTAACTTTGTTTCTGAAATATTGTGAAAATAATTGCAATCCTGGAAAATCATTGCAAACAACTTGTTATACATCTATTACTGAAGATTAATAAAAAGTTTCATTAACATTCATCCATTAGTTTTCTCTCAAGGTCAATTTTAAAAAGATAGGTATAGTAACGCGTGGGACAAGTAACGCGTGGGACACTTTTGTCATTATGCATAATGTACTGTAAATGACACCTTTACATGAAAAAAAGGTGAATTTGGTATTCATTTTAAAGCAAATAAAACAGATACATAATTTGTTACTCCATTTCCTGGAGGAAATGTTTTATTTATCCCTAAAAATCAATTAATTGATTAATTATTACATGAATAAATGTACTATAAGATATTATTTTTATGAAGATTATGAAAATTGTCTCATGAAAAAGGATGAAAATAGGCTCTTCAGATTACATTTAATTTATGGGGTACCAGGACAACTGGCCCCCTGGACAATTACCCCTAGGACAACTACCCCCAGAAATAGGGTATGGGTTAGGTGTAAGGTTATGGGGTATATTTTTAGAGGGGGAGGAGGCAGTTGTCTAAGGGGTAATTGTCTAGGGGTAGATGTTCTAGAACCATATATTACATGTAGGCCTATAGTAACAATGCCTATCATCAATGCAAAGCTGTTTTCATTGCTACTGTAGTGAAAGTCAATTGGGTATACCTGTGCATCTGATATTTACTTTATAATTTAATAATAATTTCAAACGTAAACCTTGAATTTGGACAATAAATCCTCAGTAATCATATGTTTACATACATCAAGTATACTTACATCCATTCTGTTTTGTGACTACATGACAAAAAGAAGGTATATGTATAGTACCTTGTGAACAAAACTTGGTAAAAAAACTGAAAGATATGCATGTGATAGGTCGCACAATATATAATGAAACTTAAAGATATTTTCCACAATACATGTTAACAGCATCGACAGCATATTGTCTCTCTCTGAATGACCAACTGAAAAAATTAAAATGCACAAAGCTTCAGTCTAAAACTACATACTACATGTATTTCGTTAAAGACTATATAATAGGGCCCAGGGCTACCTGTACATAGCATGCAACATTAATGTATGCCTTTAATGCACCAAATGACAAAAAGCTGCTTGTGAGAACTTAAAATAATGTAAATAACCCCTTTAAAAACAGTTTACTTTGTTCATTGCTATGAAGGAAATTATATTTTGCAGCCTTTTATGCCAAGACAAATGTTATTGTTTGATAGATATGAGAAATAAAAAATTAAAAAAAAACTTTTTTGTGCACCTTTTTCACCACATGCAAAAATCCCCAAGAGCATGTTTCCTTTGGGGAAAAGGTAATTTTTAATTAATTTCAGTTTAATTAAAGGTCTTGGTGATGGCAAAAGGATGCACTGATCATGTTAACTGACATTCAATGTTCAAAAAGCTTAGAGGGAATTTCAACTTCCTTTTGGCAAAACTTAATGTACTTCCATATGTTTTACACACGTTGTCCCACGCGTTACTGAAATGTCCCACGCGTTACCAAATCTAATTAAAGATTGTGTTAATTAGATGAATCAGACTAAACTTTTTTCTTCTGATTATGATGAAGCCTACTGTAAATTTGGTCTTTTTAAAGTCTCATGAAAATTCAATCACTATTTTTTCTGCAAATGAGAAATAATGACCTAAAAAAGTAACGCGTGGGACATGCCAATTTTGTACCATCCCTCATTTGCATATTTAATTAGTTGAGAAACTGGAAATCATAGACATGGTAACTTGTCATTCAGACTTTAAGGTCCCACTACTATTGGGATAGAAATGTGTAAAACTTTTAAGATATCTTTTTAAAAAGCCAAAATTTTTAATGTCCCACGCGTTACTCAAATTTTTAATTTATGCAAATATATTCATTTAATATTGGTCATTCATGAGCATTTTTTATTTTTCGTTATAAAATTCATGTACTTTAACATCTTGGCTTTTAAATGACACCAAGTTTGTCTTATTTGAACCATTTTGAAATTTCACTCTTGAGTGATCAAATAGCTTGGACTTGCCCATATGTGAGAAAATGTTGTCGAAACCTACACAAAGGCATGGCATGGCGTCCGCAAAAAGATCTTTTATCGATTGTAGAAAACTTATCATACATGTATCTCAAGATCTAAAGCACCAAATGAGAAGAAACAAAATGTAGAAGAAAAATTATTTTTCCTGCTTTGTGGAAATACCAAGCATTACCAGGTTGTGACTAATCTTCATACAATACAAAATTGTTTCCCAACTGTACCATTTTATTTAATACAGACTATATACATGTAAGTAACAATATTGGAAATCTTTGAAGACAGTGACCTATGATTTCCTACCTTGATAAAACCATTTAGGTAGTGACGTTGGCTCTACGACGCACCCTCCTCCACTAACCCACATCCACAGAGGTTCTTCATCTATCTCATCCTCAGCAGAACATAGGTCTGCAATGCTGTCATTACGTATCGGAAGTGACAAATCACCTGTCCTTGAGTAGGAACGCAGAAGATCCTGCTGCTGCCTCCTCGAAGATTGCAGCAAAGGTCTCCGCCGACTATCAAAGTCATCGACCATAATCGAAGGTGTAGTCCTTATTTCGCCGTCACTCACGGCTCCGGAGTCAATGTCCTGGTTACCTAAACTGAATTTCACATTTCCTACAGAGTTCTTGCGGTTCTCCGCCAGGTAAGCTGGTCTCCGGTCCTCACGCTCAACACATTCGGGGATTCCTGTGGTGGATGTCGACTGGTTGCTCTGCAGTTGCAACCGCTTCATCAGGTCTACAGTGATATCCGGGTAAGCCAGAGCACCGTGCTGGAGATCGATACAGTCTGGAAGAGTGTCCGTTTGAGTGCCTTTCTCGCTTCCGCTGTCCTGCAGATTCTCGCAAGAGTCTTCCTCGTTGTAATCTGTGATGTAGTCTATGGTATTGTCAGAGACATCGGTGTGATAACTTGACTGCCTGGTTATGGGATGTTCTGGGGCTCTTAGTGGAGTCAAGGTGTGAATGTCTTCCACTGTAAGGCCTGTCGCAGGGTCAGATTCAGACGTATCAGTCTTGGAAGGCTCTGACGGGAGTTCCGGTGGCACTTCTGGTGTATTCACAGGACTCGCGGAAGGTGATCTGCCGATAGAACTTCCCTCACCTGGCAGAAAGGTCGAGTTCAGACTGTCCTCAAAACCAGAATGCAGTGCCACCATACTGTTGGCCAAAGACAGATCAACCGTCTGAGCACACATCGTTCTCATCAACTTCCCATTATGCATGAACTCATCTCCCAAGACCGACGGCACGCAAACATCGTATCCCATGACGGACAATGCTGAAGGATCGCTTACGCTTCTCAGGAAGCGGGTATTAGTGTCTAACAAATGCTGCGTCTTACCACAGATGCTCACAGAGTTTGAAACCAAGCTGTCCGCCACACTAATCGTATCAGAATGTTGGTACATGTATCTCTGGTCGTTCTTCTCGCATATGATGACTGCTTTCCATTCCCTGCCGCTCAGTTCTTCATAAGAAACACCCGATCGGAAAACTATGGCACGGCCATCTTCAGAATTCAGCGCCCAAACCTATAATGAAATGCATCAATTAAACTAAAGTTAAGTAGAAATGGCCAGTGTAGTGATTACAAAAAATAGATAATAATATTCCTATTCATTATATAACATAATTATGATAATAAATAGCCTGATCTTCTACTTACTTTGTTGTCTGCAATATATTTAATGTCAACCTAGGCTGGGTATAAATGATTGTAAAAAGAATTCCATTTAACCATTCAAAATAGAGCAAATTTAAAGCTTCAAAAATAAAATTCATACAATGATCATGGCTCCACAGTATTTTTTCCCTTCTTATTGACTACCCCAGGTATAAAAAAAATTATAATCTCCAATTTACATCTCATAAAATAGCAAATTCAAAGCTTCAAAATTCAATTCATGTAATAATTATGACTCCACAATATTTGTGGGTATTTTAATGACTATAAGAATTATAACTTCTCTTTTACCACTCACAAAAAAAAAATCATTCAAATTTAAAGCCCCAAAACTTAATTCATACAATAATCATAGTTCCATTTTTGCACTTATTGACAATAAAAGATAACTATAAACTCAATCTTACCACTCACAAAATAGCAAATTCAAAGCTTGAAAAATCAAATTCATGTTCAAATTATGACTCTACAGTATTTTTTCCTACTTACTGACTATAAGAAGAATTATAACCTCCCTTTTACCACTCATAAAAGAGCAAATTCAAAGCTTCAAAAACACAAATTCATACATCAATCATGGCTTCACATTTTTATAAATAGTTTTCTATACCTGATCATTTGGACCAACAGAAAGCTGTGCTACCATTCCACACATTTCAATCCAACTGGTGCCTGAACGATTGCTCCTATTTTCTTTCATATCGGTCGACATGAAACCTTTCCTGAACCAAACCTGGGTGAATAGAGAAGATTTAAAGTTAATGTTTACATACTAAAGGGGGGTATTTCACAATGTTATTGATTGATTTTTTCCTTGTCAAATTTAGAACTAGCAGTACATTATCTGCCTATTTACTGGTAACATTAAAGGGGAATCCAACCCAAGGAGAGAATCAACCTTACAGGAAAGAGGAAAATGAGAGGAGCAATCTAAAAAAAGTTTCATCAAAATCGGTTATAAAATAAGAGAGTTATGGAAGTTTGAAAAGTCTAGTTGTTCCTTCTATGGGGATCCTCAAATTGGCATCATCGGCTTCAAAATGGCCGATCTCATGGACAACTCTCCATTCATTTTCTACACAAATTTTCAGATTTTCCCCATTTTCTTTCAAAATAAATCTTGCCTCCTTCTGAGCTCAACATATGTTGTGTGAAATATATTTTCCCATGACATATTTTGACCTCAGAAGTAAAGAAGACAAATTTTGAAAGAAAATGGGGAAAATCTAAAAATTTGTGTACAAAATGAATGGAGAGTTGTCCATAAGACCGGCCATTTTGAAGCCGATGATGCCAATTTGAGGATCCCCATAGAAGGAACAACTAGACTTTTCAAACTTCCATAACTCTCTTATTTTATAACCGATTTTGATGAAACTTTTTTAGATTGCTCCTCTCATTTTCCTCTTTCCTGTAAGGTTGATTCTCTCCTTGGGTTGGATTCCCCTTTAACAAGACAAACTGACATTTACTTTTCAAATGAAAGTGACAATAAGACAGTGGAGTAGTTGACAAAGTGGGTAAATACAGTGTGTCCCCCCCAAAAATGCTAATTGCAGTTTAGATGGGTATGATATTCAAATTACAATATTATATTATTTATATCTCTACACCCGTGAACTACAATTCATTTTCTGCAACTGGATGAAATTTTATGTGATATGGTCCAATAATCACAAAGATTTTTATGAGCAATGTTTCATCACACATCAGGGAACCTTTCCATCCAAGTTTTGTATTAAGTAGTACCGGGTATATTGAATAAAAGAAAACCAAGTTTGATCACTAATAATTTGACAAAAATTTCAGTAGTGATTATAAAATTTATATGACTGTAAAGTGCAACTCATTACCATGCAATGATATGTCTCTCAGCTCACCGATATCACGCATCGGTGAACCCCATTGTTCTGAAAAAGTCTTGCAAAATTGTGAGTGTTCACTTTCATGCTCCTTGAGATGCGTTATTGATATGCATCTAAAAGGAAACCCAACTTTGATCATCAATAAGCATGAAAGTGAACCATTCACAATTTTGCAAGACATATTTAGAACAATGGGGTTCAGTGATACATGATATTGGTGAGCTGAGAGAGGTATCATTAAAATGGTAATGAGTTGCAATTTACAATGATATAAATTTCATAATTACTACTAAAATATTTTTTCAAAGCATTACTGATCAAACTTGGGTTTGTGTTATTCAATACATCTGGTACTACTCAATACAAACTTGGATGGAGAGGTTTCCTAATGTGTAATGACATAATGCTCATATCTTTGTGATTCTTGGATCATATCACATAAAATTTCATCCAGTTGTAGAAAAGGAATTGTAGTTAACAAGTGTAAAGATACATGTATAAGCAATATAATATTGTAATTTTAATATTATACCCATCAAAAGTGCCATTAGCATTTTTTGTGAGACACACTGTATAATGATAATAATAATGATAATAACAATATTGAGCATTTATACCGTGCAATGTCTGTCAGAATTGACATTCTCAGGTGAGAATCATTAATTCAATTTTCCTACCTTCTGATCCCTGGTAAGTGCCCATACCACGTTGTTACCAACGGCAACGCTAGCTAATAGCGACTTCTCAGGCGGACTCACATATGTCCAGCTGGTGCCTGGCAAAGGAACAAATTTATAAATATATTTCTACCATTTATTGAAACTATGTGCTACATGTACCAGATACCAGTGCATGTACGGCAATAAAAGTAATTAAATAAATACTAGAATTCTGTTAAATAATAAACGTTGCTATAACACAGTATTCAGAAATTGGTAGACACTATTGATGTGGCACTGTAAAGCAATTGTGCCACATCAATTTTTCATGTATTTGGACATATAAATAAATTAATTAATTAATTTCATTGTTATTATTAACTGATAACCAGTGCCATTACATGTGAGTTATTCAAAATAATCAATAATTTTGTCTTGACATTTTGAACTTAAATTTATCTATTTATTTCATCAATATATATTTCATAACAAACTTTTTTTTTTAGTCAAACTATATAGCTATGGTTTTGAGTGTCTATCTTTTTAAATGAATTTGAATATCAAGAAATAAGATAATATCTGAACCATGAATAGATAAATAAAACCAGAAATTCTTTATTGTCTTACCTAAGGGGTGGTCTCTAGAAACCCCTATCCGTAAGACCCCTTGACCATCCCAGGTCACGCCCCACACGACCCCTGTAGGTCCGACAGTCAGCTGAACAAGACCCTTGCCCTCGGATGTGAATACTTCCCTCCAGAGGGAGCCCTCTGGATTCTTTCTTGTCACACCGACCCTGAAGAATACCTGGATGGTATAGCAAATAATGCAAGTTGATAAGAATCGGGAAAGGGAGGATTGTCTTCTTAAAATCAAATCTTGTTGTATCTATACTCCCTTAAGCACAATGGACTGGATGGGTGTTTTTCTCAGCACTCTACTGGAATTGGTGTGAAATATAAGCACACATAGCTGGTATATGTACTTTGTGCCATATTATTTCCACACAAAAAAAAGCACAGTTGCATGCACTAAATCTATCTGCACTCCTATGAAATGCGATTTTTGCCATCAATAGAGCCAATTCCATTAAAGAATACAGTGAGGTTGTTAGCTGACCTTTCCCAATGCTGATATAGCCCAAACGGAGAGATATCCTTCCTGTTGACCTGGTAGTTCATGACCTCCTACAGACAGCTCCATCAACGGTTCTTCTAGAGGGTCAGCGTTGATTCCTTGTACCTGTGCCCAAGCATCAGTGGCAATGTATTTCCTATAGCGGATCCATTTTCTCCTTCGTACGCAAGAGTTCCATCGCTTTTCAGACGTATAGTTCTCATTTGTGTTAAAATTGACTGCATACTGCCAACCCTAGAGGGAGTTAATGAAGTTAAGAGGTAAAAAAAAAATCAACTTCGCTCAATATTCATTGTTTCTGAAATGCAGCACTATTGTTGATGTTGTTCTTGTTTTTTTAATTCCTAAATTCAAATTGTGAATCCCATAACTTCCTGTTTTAATGACTGAATTGAAAGGGTTTATTCAAAGACATCTACAGAGCTTCAATGAAACTTTTATTTGCCTCTCTTTATTTACCGATGGATCTTAGGGCAATATGTTAACAGGAGGAAAATCTTGAGCTATTTAATTAACAGCTCCCAATAGAGTTATTCATCCATTTCAGGAAAAATCATCAGTGGCAATGTATTTCCTATAGCGGATCCATTTTCTCCTTCGTACGCAAGAGTTCCATTGCTTTTCAGACGTATGGTTCTCATTAGTGTTAAAATTGACTGCATACTGCCAACCCTAGATGGAGTTAATGAAGTTAAGAGGTAAAAAAAAAAAATCAACTTCGCTCAATATTCATTGTTTCTGAAATGCAGCACTATTGTTGATGTTGTTCTTGTTTTTTAAATTCCTAAATTCAAATTGTGAATCCCATAACTTCCTGTTTTAATGATTGAATTAAAAGGGTTTATTCAAAGACATCTACAGAGCTTCAATGAAACTTTTATTTGCCTCTCTTTATTTACCGATGGATCTTAGGGCAATATGTTAACAGGAGGAAAATCTTGAGCTATTTAATTAACAGCTCCCAATAGAGTTATTCATCCATTTCAGGAAAAATGTAAAAATGTCTTTAATTGAAGTTTTTAATCACTTTTAAAGAGAAACACAGTGCTCAATGCATGGTATTAAGTACTCTTCTTTGGACCAATCTCTCAGGATTAACGCGATGTACTATCTAAATGGGTAATTTATGCAAAAAATAACGACAGAACCAAAAGATCACATTGACCTCGGTCTAGTGTACCTCTTTTCCAGTGGGTTGGCCTTTGTAATTCTCATCAACATGCCAGTCCGATTCCCACTTCCAGTGCTTGTTGGGAAGTCTGACATCACGGGGTCGTGGGAACACTCTTGCACCTTTCTCATCACTCCAAGGAGGACGGTCAGAGAAGATAAGGCTCCTATCGGAGTAGCCTCTTACTGGACCCCATCTCTGAAGAAAAAAAAATATATATATAATATTTAACCGGTTGACTATTGACACTAGCTGATGCTTTCTTCAATGAAATGAGAAAGTTCAGTCATTGATGGGTTAAGCAGCATAGGGAACCCATTGATGACTACCCAACAGAAAAGAAATCTAACCCAACAAAAAAGGTAAATTCTACTATAATGTATTTTACATTGGAAACAACAAGTTTCAAAGAGAATATAGCATAAAAGCTTAAGCTTTCGTTCCATGCCTACCCCCTCCCCTGGCCCAATCTTTACAATGTTAATTAAAATGTACTTTGCTGGTCTATAATTAGTCAAGTCCAAAAATTTGGTGAAGTATGTCACAATTGCTTTAAGTAATGCTTTGCACACTAGAAGATTATCTAGTGCATATTTGAGGCTAGTTGTTCTGATCACTTTATTTGGAAAAAAAAAGAAAAAAAAATGAAAAATTAGTACTAACAATTTCACCAATGTAATATGGGCTTATTTTCAAAATCATACATTGTTTTGTATTATAAAGGAAAATAGCCTGGACCTGCACAATGGCAGAGAAGAAAAGCTAAGCAACAAACCTGATTTTCATAGGTGTATTCCAGGTATCGAATAGGAACGTCCATACCAAACACATAGATGTAAGGTTGTTGATTATAGGACAAGCCCCAGACCACGTGCCTTGCAGCCGATATCCTCTTGAAGCCCAGGACCCGCTTCGTGTTGTACTCCACACTGCGAAGCTCCCATATCTGATTGTCTGTGGACATGGCATAGGCCCGGCCCTGGTTGCCGATGGCCCATAGGTAGGTGGCTGGCATTATGACAATGCTTGAAGTTTTGCTAGTGAGTTTACAGTAGCTACTAAAGACTACTACAACCTATGATAGAATCGCCGACACTCAGAATGCTGCAACTGCATGGTTACAAGGATCCATTAAGACCAATGTGTGCCATTTCTGCCCTTGAGGTCTACTGTGTTGAGACAAAAATAAGGAAATAAAAAAATCATGAATTATACAGTTTACTACAAAAAAGAACCACTATGACATTGGTACAAATTTAGACCCTAATCCCAGGTTTTGCTCCAGCACAGCCACACACCCTACCCTATCCTCTATATTCCATGCAGACCTATAAACATTAGAATTTCTGTCTGAATAAAATATTCAAATTATAACACTTTCCGTAGACACATAGAAAATAAATAAACATCACAAATTATTAACTAAAATCTAGAGAGAAGATGCTACAAGCCACTGAAATCGGCTTCCAGAGGACCAATACTCATTACCATCTGCGAGACATCTCTCTCACTACCCTTGTAGGCACCACTTACACTTATGCATGGTCAATTCATAATTGACCTTGCACTGGGAAGTACCTTACTGCAGCAGTTTTCTTCCAATGGAAAGTCAATGCAGAAAAGTGTCTTGAGCAGCTCCAGCCAAGTCAAGGTGGCAAAAAAGGTCTAAAAATTATACTAAACAGAATTAAAAATATGTACATGTAATGGAAGAATTATATTGCAATGAGGCTATAGATTATCTTAATTTATTTTGAGGTAGGTTTAAAGCTGGTTTCGCTAATAATTATTGAGAATTTTCCTCAGCAAAAAAGAGGGCGACAGACATCCATTTTTCAGTACTGACTGATGTTGGTTTGCAGCTGTATGTGTGTAGGCACCAACCCTGACCTATATCCCAAATATAATGAGGGCCATCATAAGTCATCTTTGGTGCGCTTCATTTCCAACATCAACCTCTAACCACCAGCACACATAATAATTGTACCTTGTTGAATACCAACCTTGAGACAACTATACTGAAAGAACACTTCGAATTCGGAGACTATTGGGTGTGGAAAGGACCCACAAGGAACAACAACTGATGGCTAGGCCATATAAAATTTCATAATTATGTATTACTCAAATAAAAATCCCATTTTAAGGCTAATCAGCTTTTAACATTAAAGTTTGGATTCATTTCACAAAAGGTTCATTTGTTTTGTCAAAAGTAAAAATTACTATTTTTTTTTTTTTTTTTTCATTTCATTTCATTTTATTTTCAATTCCGATAAAAACAAATAAAAAAACAAATACATCATATGAAAAAATCGAAAGTCATGTAGTACAACTTACAAATATATAAAAGCATAGTATTGAAAGTACAATACATTAACAACTAATGGAACAAAAACATTGACCTACAAATATGATGAAGCATTAAACAATAACAAACAAAACAAACAAAAACATGTGGATTTATATAGAACATTGGAATTGAGGAATACTGCAAAAAAAAAAACTAGATGCTTTTTGTCGGGGCAGTAATCCTCTGCAATTTGTAGCAGTGAGGATCAAATACAAACACAAATAAAAGAGATTAACAATAACAAATAAGAAGGGAAATAGAAAAGAAAAGGGAAAATTAAAAAGAAAGGATTCTGGTTTTAACTAGATTGTGTGTTCAAAGGTTTGAGGTAATGAGATGATTTTTAAGGCCTTTTTGAAAGCATTTAGGGATGGTTTGTCTGTTACAGAAGGGGAAGGGAGTTCCAGAAAGTGGGTCCTGAGTACCTGATGGACAATAACATAAATTGTTTATCTACTTTACCGATGTGGAATTTATGACGATTTCGAGTATTATAAGAATGGATACTGCTATTTATAACAAAAATGTTGCGTAGTGCTTCTGGGAGAATACCCTTCTTATATTTATATAATAAAATCATCATACAATATTTATTTAGTTGGTAGATATCTAATACATTAAAGTGAAACGAAAATCGGTCTTGAAGGGCTCTGTATTCTGCAAAAGTGCAAAGTCTTACAATTCGTTTTTGCAATTTGAAAATGCATTGAAGTCTAGATTTATAAGTATTTCCCCATACATTGTTGCAATAAGTTAAATGAGGTAAAATTAAGGTATTGTACAATAAAACAAATTCTTTGAGGTAACACATGACGCAACTTGCTAAGAATTCCAATGGTTCTTGAAATTTTTTGACGATACAGATTGAATATGATTTTTCGAAGTCATGTGTTGATCAATAATACATCCTAAGAACTTAACGACTTCAATCCTTTCTAAAACAGTATCTTTTATCTTAACGGATAGTAGATCATGAACTTCTCTCGAATATTTTTTTGTTTATTTATGAAAATACATGTAGTTCGATTTTCAACATTAACAACCAATTTATTATCGTTAACCATGTACTAAGTTTATTAAGCTCTAAAGTTATAAGATCGGAGAGGCGAGAAATATTTTCATGGGAAATTAATAAAGTAGTAATGCTGCAAACAATATGAATTTAAAAGGCTAGAACAATTCAAATATCATTGACATATATAATAATAATAGAGGGCCTAGAATTGATCCTTGGGGAACACCGCAACATATTGGTAAGGATCGGATAATACTTCTTTATATGATACATATTGAAATCTATTTCGAAATAATGTTAAAACCATTGAAGGGGAATTCCACGAATCCATATATATATAATTTATGTAATAAAATATCGTGATCTATGGAGTCAAACGCCTTTGAAAGGTCATTGAAAATTCCAACCGTATGCAGCTTTTTGCTTAAACATGTAATAACAGTATCATGTAGGTCAATCAGTGCCATTTCGGTTGATGTATTTTTGCGAAACCATATTGACATGGATTGATTATATTATTAGTATACAAAAAATTACTTAAACGATTATATACATATCTTTTCAAAATTTTTTTGAGATAAACGGTAAAATTGAAATTGGGCGATAGTTTGATAATGTGTTTGTCATTCTTTTTTGTGGATCGGCACGACCTTTGCAACTTTTAAATTTAAGGGGACTATTCCTGTATTAATTGACAAATTTATAAGATGAACAATAGGAGATAAGAGAAAATGAATCACAGATTTAAGTCCTACTACTACAACAATTCATCAATACCAGAAGAATTGGAAGCTTTAAAGATTTCACAATATTTATCACTTCACTCTCATTAGTGGGTTTAAAAAACAATGATTTATCAAGTATATTAGGCATATATCGTTTAAAATCATCAATATTAGTTGCAATAGACATATGTAGTTTTTACAAGGTTAACAAAATAACTATTAAGTGTATTTGCAATCTCATTTTCGTCACTATAATTTGACCATTATTATCATATGTTTCGGTAAGGCTTTAGACTTATTACCAGTAGGGTTTTTAATTAATAATCCAAGTACTCTTGAGATTTCTTTTGTTGTCGTTAAATTTTTCGTATAGTAATTCCGTCGGGCTTTATGAATAGATCTACTAACTTTATTACGTGCATTCTTATATAATTGTTCATTATTTTCTCGAATGATTTTTGCAATATCTTTTGTATAGCCTATGCTTTTTGCGTATTAACGAACTATATCCATTGTTATCCAAGGTTTTTACATTTTTTACATGTATTGCTTTTACATGTACGTTTTATCAGATTCCTGTCATAAATGGTTTTTAATACATCAATAAAAATATTGTACGCTTCGTTTGCATCATTATTAAGTAAGACATATTCCAATCAGTAAGAGCTAGATCTTCTTTAGGGCTTGAGAGTTTCTTCATTAATCTGACGGTATGTATAAGGTTCAATCAAAGGAGTTAATTTATGGCTGGTTGTTACTTGAAATATTGGTAAGTGATCTGTTGCATCACAGTATAAAATACCAGGGGTTATACTTCCACAGATATTATTAGTATAAATATTGTCAATCAAGGATGCAGACGATTTAGTAACCCTAGTAGGTTTGTTTATAAGAGGTATGAAAGAATGCGAATAAATCATATTAATAAAATCATTTATATTTGTTTGCATAATCTTCAAATGGTCATATTAAAATCACCCATCATGTAGGATTTCTTACCCTCATGTGACAATTTTGTAAGAGATTCATCAAATATATCAGTAAAGTTTTAAGGTTTGAATTAGGTTTTCTGTATATACTCCGACTACAACTGGTTTAACATTTTTACTATTTATTTCTATGAAGATTGATTCAAAAACATCGGATTGTGGCATAATATCATTTCTTATTTTAAAGTCAAAAGAATTCAAAATTAGCATACCAACTCCACCACCTCTTCCACATGTACGATTAGAGGTGGATAAATGTATAACCTTGTTTGTTGAACAACATTGGGGTATCGCTGTGGATCATGTTTTCGGAGAAACCATATATTGAAAATAAAATTCCAGTGTATCTATATATGCATCAATTTTGTCAAAATTTTTGTTAAGGCTCCTTGAATTAAAGTGTAAAAACTCAGGCTATCTTTTAATGTAGGTCCGACCTTTGAGATAAACTCGTCTTCTAAATAATATTCACATTTGGCAATAGAATCAGTGACAGTGTCTTGTTGGTAAGGTTGGGCAATATGTACATCATTATCCACTTCATTTAGTTCATATACATCATTATTATTTACAAGAATATTAAGAACATCAAGACATTGTTTAAGTTTCATATCGATTGTTATTTCGTCAATAAGCTCATTATCAGTCATATCTTTAAAGGGGAATTCATAAGATAAACATTGAAACATATTAATTGGGACCTGCATGTGCAGGATAAACTTGTAGTTAAAATATCATTCATAGCCATACATGGATAATTGGTGTGATCTTGATACAAAAGTTAAAAACCATTGATGTGGTAGAAGAAAGAGGTTGGAAGAAACAGACATGAGCATACATTTTGTAATCCATTGAAATCACACAAAAACAACAAACAAAAACAAAAATGTTGTAAACTAATAGAAAAAAAGCTGTTTTACAATTGAGTATATACAGTAATGTAACTGTAAACAGTAAAATGTTCAGAGTGTGAGATAGTTCACAGATAGAGAGGTACCATCCAGATGAACCATTACGTAGATGTGATAGTTTCAGATTTTTTATTAGCTTCATTTGCGGTCGGTAAGTGATCTAGATCATTCTTGCTCGTAATGAGTTTCTTTACATCTTTACCCCCGGTCCCGGGGACAAGTGCGATGATTAGACCCTCTACATAATTATATTGTCAACACAGATCAAAGAACAATAGACTAGAGCTAGAGCTATTAAAAAGGGCCATTCCACTGTCGGCTGGACATTTTTTGTTTTCTTCTTTTTGCTTTATCTCAAATTCAGGTTGTATTGTGGGAAACTTTTCTGAATTTATTATTACATTGGGGGACACAGATTAATTTCTATTTTACCTTCAAACTGTATGTCCTTGTGGGAGAATCCAAACTATACATAGATTGAAGCACATGGGACTACATGTAATTTTAAAAAGTTTTTTACACAACGTCCGATATTTGGTGGTTTTACTCTAATTTCTTTTGCAATTTTTCCAACTGGATAATCTTTAGAATATTAAATCACACCTAAAGTAACAATAAAATTCATTTTGACGTCACAGAAAAGGTATGAAAATTCAAAATATATCTCGACAGACAAACTGTAACGCGAGTTACCGACATATTTTATCTGTTTAATTTTTCTTCACTCTGATGCAGCTGATAGGTTATAAATATGCTAATATCTATTTAAGATAGGCAAAGTTTTGTCAACATGGTGTAGTTTGTGGACAATTCGCCGTAACATTCATCATGACCCGATTCCCATTCCGAGAATCTGAATGAGCTTGACCAATATTTTTCTTTTTCATTAATCCATTTGATTAGTCTATTTCTGCTTTACATATGGTGCAAAAAGTAACTCGTAGATCATTTGAAAGATAGAGGACATAATCTTGAAAGGTAGGCCCTACCGGTAATTGTAACGCGAGTTACCGTGGAATGGCCCAAAAAGTAAATAAATAAAAGTAGATCTAGATCTACACCAACAATAATCAGTATTACATTTTATATAAATAGGCTAACTAATATCGCTAATATTGATTTCAAAGTAAGATCAAAGTAACCAGAGAATAATTTATTGTTAAACAATTATCTGAGACAACTATCTGATAGGAGAGATTCAGCTATATTAATCGCTGGAGACTTCAACTTTCCCGGAATAGACTGGAATGCATGGTTTGTTGGAAGCCAGAGTAACAATTTGACTAAAAAAAGACTCATATTTATATCATCATGTCACAGAATATACAAGGTTTAGGCATGGGCAAAATCCGAGTGTTTTGGATCTTGTCATTACAAACTCAGAAAGCATTGTGAAAAACCTGGAGGTACTGCCGCCTCTGGGAAAAAGTGATCATTGTTGTATTGTTACTGACTTGAATAAAAGTACAACAAGGAAAACTCATACCAAATCTTCAGTGTTTAAATTGGATAAAGGAGATTATGAGAAACTCAATTGTCTTCTTAGTGATATTAAGTGGAAAGATGAACTAAAAGTCAGGTCATGCTGTAATGCCTGGGATTATTTTAAATATGTATTCCTTAACAATGTAAAGGAGTGCGTGCCTGTTTGCCAGAAAGGAGAATCAAAGAAAACTAAGAGTCCCTACATATCGAAGGAAGCAATGAGGTTATCTAGAAGTAAGAGTAAAGCATGGAAAACATATTTGTGTACTGAAAGCATTGTGGATCATGCTAAATATGCAAAGATACGTAATCACTTGAGAAAAGTTACCAGACAAGACTGTATTAACTATGAAGGATCACTAAGGAGGTAGCCACCAACCCAAAGAATTTTGGAAATATGCAAACAGGAAAATAAAAAGTAGACCTGAAATAAGTGATCTAGGTGATCTCATTAGCTCTGACAAGGAGAAAGCAAAATTACTCAAAGACTTTTTTACCAGTTTATTTGTGAATGAAAATGTGAACAACATGCCTGATATTAATTCAAGGCAATACTCTGGACCTGTGTTAGCAGAAATAGATGTCACAGTAGAAAATGTGGAGAAAAAAGTACTTAAATTGAATGGAACTAAATCACCAGGTCCAGATGAAATGCATCCAAGACTGTTAAAAGAATCTGCAAGATCTATTTCAGTTCCTTTACAAATCATCTTTAAAAAGTCATTTGATGAAGGCATACTTCCACATGACTGGAAAGTGGGCAATATTACTCCCTTGCACAAAAAGGGAAGTAAGAAAAACGTTGAAAATTATAGACCCATAAGTTTAACTTCAGTGGTTGGAAAGCTGTTTGAAAGTTTGATTCGAGATGTAGTGATGAAACACTTAATAACTCATAGCTTACTTTCGGATTGTCAACATGGATTTACTCCCAATCGGTCTTGTATGACGTAACTCCTTTGTGTAATGGAAGAGATAACTTACAAACTTGATTCTGGACTTCCTATTAATATATTATATTTAGACTTTTGTAAAGCATTTGACTCTGTTCCACACGAGAGACTACTTATGAAATTAACGTCGTATGGTATTGAAGGAAAACTTCATGCTTGGAGTAAAGCATTTGTAACCGGAAGGAATCAGCGAGTAGTCATCAATGGCGAAAGTTCTGATTGGAGTCAAGTTTCCAGTGGAATTCCGCAAGGGAGCGTACTCGGACCCATTCTTTTCATTATTTTTATAAACGACTTACCAAATATCTTGCATAACTCTGTATTCATCTTTGCCGATGATACCAAAATTATTGGAGACGTCAGTTCAACTGTCAAGCAAGAGTCTCTACAAGCCGATTTAACTAGTGCTGTGGAGTGGAGTGAAATCTGGCAACTTAAGTTCAACACCAATAAATGCAAGATTCTACATATTGGAAGAAATAATCCAAGGAGTAATTACTTTATGAATGGAAATGAACTAGATTCATGTAAGCAGGAGAAGGATCTTGGCGTTATAATGGACGAGGAACTTACTTTCCATCAACATGTTTCAGCAGCTGTACAGAAAGCAAACCAAATACTTGGAATAATACACAGAACATTTTCACAAATTACTCTTGAAATATTACCCATCTTGTTCGTTACTCTGGTTCGACCCCATTTGGAATACGGGAACATTTTGTGGCATCTGAGATTTAAAATGGACGCGGATAAAGTGGAGAAGGTACAGAGGAGAGCTACCCACATGATTTCAGGTCTCCGGAGTAATACCCTATGAACAACGCCTGGAAAAACTCAACCTTCACTCATTGTTTTATGGAAGACGTCGAGGTGATATGATTACTGTATATAAATTAGTAAATGGAAAGTTGGGAATCTCCAGAGACATATTCTTCACACCTGCAATCCACGCATCAACAAGAGGACACAAAATCAAGCTTTTTACAAAAAGATCTCGATTGAAAGTTAGATGTAAATTTTTTAGTCAAAGAGTGATATCGGACTGGAATAAGCTGCCAACCATTGTAGTAGAAGCAAAATCTGTCAACAAATTAAGGAACTACTGAGTACTGGACAAACATTGGTGGGGGGAAAGATTTAAAACCTCCGCTCCTCATCGCATGTAAAATATCAAGTTTAAGCCGTTTAGTTTTTATCTACAAACTTGGACATTGACCGGAAAATCTACAGGAGAAATCCTTCATTTCCGTACCTGATGTGATGTGATGTGATGAACGTTATTAACGGGGTTAAATTTAACCAAACTGCAAATTGAACTCAGCTCAGCTTCATTCACTCACAAATACTGAAATAACTCACTCTCATCTCATTCATGTTCACTCACTCACCAATTCCAGGCACAGACATGTTTAAAAGTCGAGTCTAATTATCTAACATTGTTATTCTTCTTATTCTCTTAACATTTACAATAAACAAGTTGTGGTCTGTTAAAAGAGAACTTTGTCAAACATTTCACAAGAACAAATGACTCACCTATCGATTCTGTTACAGTATTGTTGTGTGTTAATTGACTTCCAGGTGTTTCATTCATGCATTCCCATACAAAACGTACACGAAGTTCGCTTCCGTTCGTGTATGGAAAGCGACTTGTTACAAATACATGCTCTGCGTTACTTCGCACCACAGAAATCATTTGCACAAGAAGAAGAAGCCAATAAGAAGGAGAAGAAGAAGAAGAAGAAGAAGAAGAAGAAGAAGAAGAAGAAGAAGAAGAAGAAGAAGAAGAAGAAGAAGAAAAATGAAAGAAGAAATTCAAGGAAGGCATGGATGAGGTTGTTGCATTTCTTTTCGATTATTGATTTTATTTGAATTTATTATCATATTTCACATAATAACATATATTTAAATATTCACATAATTATGTGAAATATGATAATAAATTCAAATAAAATCAACAATCGAAAGGATATGTTATATAACCTCATCTATGTCTTCCTTGAATGTCTCCTTTCATTCTTCTTTTTCTTACATGCAGTTGAGGCCAAAAGTTTACATACACCTGGTAATTAAACATATAAATACAATTTTACTACCATAAAAACATGTGGTGATTAAAGACTCAATTTTAATATATGGTTCCAACTTTCAGGCTGGAATATTGATATGATGCTACATGCTAGCTCCAACATCACATTTTTCAATCTAAAGGGTTTATCAATGGGGTTTATACATTGTTTGTGTAGTGTGATGTTAAAGCATGTAGCATCATATCAATATGCCAGCCTGACAATTAGAACCATATTAAAATGGAGTCTTTAGTCACCACAATAACCCAAACATTCATTTTTATTAGTTTTAGAGTAAGTGAGTAAAACAGAAAAGGGGAGATTATGGAGGGGTTGTCACATTTCTAGACCATATCCCTCTAGAAACCATATGGGAAGACAAATGGTATTCGCCCAGGGAAACCTGCAAATGCCATTGAATCTCAAGAGAAGTATGAAGGAAGTTCGTTGGCAGCATCAACAAGTGAAAAAGTGAAAAAGAAATTTTTATCCAAACTGAAGTAACATCATATGTTTCTAAATGTCTTTTATGAAAACATATACAGGCTAAAAACGTGGTAGATACCATACTTAACCATCTTCATCAAAATAAATGGTGCCCAATGTTCTTATGTTGTTAAAAATCTTAGTTTACTTAGATGTTTTCTTACCAGGTGTATGTAAACTTTTGGCCTTAACTGTATATATATATCCATGTATATCTATTCTATAGCCTACAATAATTTTAATGCCACATGGCCTCCTATAAATTAATTAACGCAGCGGCTATAATATTTTGCATATACAAAAAAACAAACATTCAAAATAGTTATTTTAAAAAATTGGTGGGTGAAACGGTTATTGGTTCGAAATTATACATGTACAGTGAGTAGGGCACAAAAAGGAGTGACATTAAAAAAGAGCTGATAATTCTGCGAAAGAAGAGAGACATAAATTGAAGGGGAAAAAATAAAGAAAACAAATAGACGAGGAAAAGGGAGCAAAGAGGGAAAATGGAAGACAGGAGTTGGCATTAATATATAAGGGTAGAATGGTTCTGACAGGCGCGGATCCAGGGGGGGCCGACGGGCCCGGGCCCCCCCCCCAAAAAAAAAAAAAAAAAAAAAAAAAAAGGAGGAGAAAAGGGGAGAAAGAAGGGAAAAGGGAGAGAAAAGAAGAAAAGGAAGAAAAAGAAAGAAAGAGAAAGCGAAATAGGCCTAATTGGGTTATTATTATAAACGACCATAAGGCCTTTAATGTGGGGAGGGTCATAGAGGCCGATTTTTCTCAGACTGTATTTTGCAATATACTGCTCAAACGCTTTTCTTTTTAGAAAAAGAAATACATTACTGACGAAAAGTAAAAATAAGGAAGCTATTTAAAACTAAAGTTTCAAAATTTCATAAAGAAAAGAGGCCTCGCGGACCCTCGGCCTCTTGGGAATACTAGAAAGTGCCCCTTTGTTTATCCAATATATATATCTTTTACAACCCCAACTTTTCGGCTCGCGCTTCGCGCTCGAAGATACCAATTCAGTAGGATATATAATGCACAATAATGACTCAAAACTTTCAGCTCGCGCTTCGCCCTCGCGGATACTAATTAGGGTCTTTAATACACAATTCTAAATTTTTTAATATTAGAAAGTGCCCTTTTATTTATTCCATATATCTTTTGAAACCCCAATTTTTCGGCTCGCGCTTCGCGCTCGCTGATACTAAATCATAATGCACAAATATATCAAAATTTTACCTTCAAATTTTTAGATCGCGCTTCGCGCTCGCGGATACTAAATACGGTCTTTAATACACAATTTTCGGCTCGCGCTTCGCGGTCGCTGACCCAAATTTTACAAATAACCCAAATTTTGACTTAAATATTTTCAGCTCGCGGATGCTAAATAGGGTTATCTACAACTTTTATATTAGAAAGTGTCCCTTTATTTATTCTATATATCTTTTAAAACCCACAATTTTCGCGCTCGCGGATACTAAATCATAATACAAGATACAAGATACAATATACAAGATAATTTATCCGGCCCAAATCGTGGAAATTTGCCTTCCACAAATAACTCTAATTTCGTGCTCAAAATTTTCTGTTCGCGCTTCGCGCTCGCGGATACTAAATAGGGTCTATAATACACAATTATCTACAGTTTTTAATATTAGAAAGTGCCCCTTTATCTATTCTATATATCTTTTAAAACTCTAAATTTTCGGCTCGCGCTTCGCGCTCGCTCATACTATATCCATGATATCATAATGTACAAATAACTCAAATTCTTACTTAAAATTTTTTATCTCGCGGATACTAAATAAGGTTATCTACAACTTTTATTCTAGAAAATGCCCTTTTATTTAGTCATTATTTATTCCATATATCTTTTAAAACCCCAAATATTTCACAAATAAAACCAATGTTTAACTCAAAATTTTCGTCTCGCACTTCGCGCTCGCAGATACCAATTCAGTAGGATATATAATGCATAATTAATTCGATCTTTTTACCTCAAAGTTTTCATCTCACACTTCGCGCTCGCGGATACAAAATAACGTCTATAATGCACGATTATCTCAATTTTTTGCTAAAAATTTGCGCTGGCAACGTCTGATGTAGTCATAATGTTGGCAATTTCAAACCACTAAAGTTTTGTTTAAAATATTTTTTTTTTTTTTTTTTTGCTAGTCATGATATATTTTTTCCTTCATAGTAGTAAAACAAAAATGTTTAAATTCCTCGTTTTAGGTCAGTATAGGCCTATATATCGGGAATGTTTTAAACTCGCGCTCGCGCTCGTTTGCTCGCTCCGCTCGCAAGATTTTTTTTTCAAAGTTGGCCCCCCCCCCCCCCTCTGGAAAATCCTGGATCCGCACCTGGGTTCAATCGGTTGTTTTTAAGTGCAGGTCGGTGAATTATAAGCTGAGGGCATAAAACACGCAATTGACTGGTGCCATTATAGGTTTTCCCGGCCGATTCTAAACTCTTTACAATATCGAATTCGTTAATGCCTCCTTCGAGGGATATATCCCTCTTCCCATTGTAGCACTTGACTGGCTCCTCAACATGCTTAACTCCTGCCTCAACTCAAACAACATTCCCAAGATTTGGAGGAAATCCAAGGTCATTGCCTGACTAGATTAGCAGGCAAAGACCCAGCGGTACCAAAGAATTACAGACCCATCTCCCTGTTGGCCTACTTACAAGCTGTTCGAGCGCCTCCTGCTGAATCGGATTGCTACTTTCGTGGATGCCATCCATCCCTGAACAGGCTGGTTTCAGACCTGGAAAGTCTTGCACTGGCCAACTACTCAACCTTACCCAGCCACTCGAGGATGGTTTTAGAGAAGGCCTGATCACAGGAGCTGCTTTTGTAGACCTATCAGCGGCCTATGATACCGTCAACCATCGGATCCTAGTCAAGAAGCTCTTTCGAACTGATATAAGACCTGAAGTCACAGAGCTATTCAAACGATGTTATCCAACAGGCGCTTCTTCGTAGATCTCAATGGAAGCCACAGTTTAGATGGCGCACCAGAAGAATGCCTACCCACAAGGATCCTTGCGCCTCTCTCTCTTACATCTACACCAAGACCAACCGTCCATCCGATACCTAGGAGGTTTCATATATGCAGATGACTTTGATAGCCTCACAGTCTGACTCATTCGAGGAAGTTGAAGCTGCCACTTTCATCTGCCCTGGATTGTTTTCATCCTTGACTACGCATTCGAACCACCTTCCGTCGCAAATCCCTCTATAGACCCAGATCGTCGTCTCCACCGTCAGACATAGGGACGACCAACCGCCAGCTGTAAGGTTAAGTGGTATGCGGAAAGGCACATTACAGAATCCCAACACCAGTCTTGACCTCGGGGCACCCTCTGACGCTCCCTGACCTCCTACAAGTAATCACAATCTTGATAAGACAAAGAAGATAAGTCTAGTGCTGAACAGCATACTGAGAGAAGAAGCTAGCTAATCAAATGGTGAGCCTGAATGCAGCATTCAGCACCATCCGTACAACAGCCCTTGCCTCTTTGCTACTCAGCTGCAGAAATATGCACATTGTCCTGTGTGGGATTAGGAATCAGCCATCGCTTCAAAGAGTGGACCCATCACTCAACAGATGCCTCGTAGGCGCCCATACACAGGTGCCTGAAAGCGCAACCAAGTGTAGACGACCTCTATCATTCCTGAGTGGGCATCGCCCCCTCCTCACATCAGGAGGCATGTTCTCTCCTCTAAAGAAGAAACTTTAGCAAGAAAATTCCACTCCATCCTGCTCTTCACGCCATGAGCTGCAATTAAGCGCTTAAGATGAGGCACTTCATTTTCTTCATATCTAGTCTGCCCCTGAACCAATAGCCCAACAACCGTAGGCTAGACCCTGGTCCAACCCGCTTGCGGTCTGCGCACACACAGCGTCAACACCAGTCCTAAAAAGAGTCCCTCCCACCAGGATTCTGTGAACCTGGCCTTTCTGGCTGTGTCTAAACCGCTTTGCGAGTGGAGTGCCGTTGTCAAGCCCTATATGGCAAATGGGCACAAATCACTAGGGACGGCCAGTTGCGAATCGGATAGGAGGAGACCATGAGTCACCTCCTCATGCCCTCTTCTGCCTTCCCCCTGGTTCCCCAGCTGATCTTACTAACCCTTTCGCCTATGCGGATCGCCTTGCGTCATATGAGAGTCCAGAGTTCTGAATCAAATTCTAATCCACAAATAAACAAAAATTGAGAGAAAGGACTCGAGAAGAAGAAGATTGACGTTCATGGACTTTTCGCTTCCCGGCCAAACGCATCCTCATCCCACTCTGATGGAAATCCCCATTTTCGCGTTCCATACTTTAAAAATTACGTCATTGTGTCAAAGAGTGATGAAGGTAAACATCTCGTGATCTGAAGTGATCTCTTAAAATCCTCTCTTATAACACTTTCTACTACATTTCTGGACGTATTAATTCATCATTTAGGAATTTCTGGTGAGAAAGTAAGTACTTGGGTTTGTTTCCTACTCCTTTTTATTGACATATTTTTTGTCGATCACATGATTTACAGTCTTTTTAATAAGGTCAAAAGTTTTGTCACATACCGGTAGATTTCTGCGGGTCATTTCTAATAGGTTACGGTTTCTTGCTAGGCGGCCGGAGTGGGCGGCGGCGCCGCGACTGTTAAGTGTAGAAATACAGGTTAGTACTAGTAGTGCACTGTCTGGCCATATGCAAGTGAAAATGATACACACAATCCTAATGATTAAATGTATCTTACCAACTGTTGTGTTAGACAGGATTTGAAAAACAATTAAATATATTAGCCGTATTTTGAGGAATTGGCCTAGTGTTACAAGTTTAAGGTGGACATAGATCTATATTAATTGCCTTTATTTTTTGGCTCGTTCTGAGTGATGCTCCCTGGAGCTTTTCAGAGTACTATATCCAGATCCAGATCCAGGGCTGCAAATAATTACAAAACTGCAAAACTAGGATTTGATTTAAAAAGAAAGGCAGTCATGTTTGTTTTAGTTCAAAATTTAATTAAAATTATGTTTGCAATCTTCCAGTAGAGCAATGTATCTTTTATTCAACATTAAGCTTTAAAAAGCTAAACTAAAAGAGAATTCTTATAAATTTACTTGCAGATTCTTTGCGAACTGGCTGGACCACAAAAGAATCAAAGATGTCGTCTGGTTCTGCACCACCCCTGTATGCAGGGACAACAGGTAAACCCCCTCCCTATGCACCCCTGAAGGATGAAGGCCCTCCATCATACGGATCAATTGCTCAACATCGTAAGTCCAACAATATTTCATGCTACTGTGATTCCCCAAGTTCTTTTTAACCAAATGACTTATTCAGATGTTATCACTTGCCTATATCCCACTCGCAACTCTTCATGTATTGTAAACGGTCTACTTTTTTCAGAACAAGCATGGATACAATACTGCCCTACTTTGGCAAAAAGGAAGCAAGTGACATTCCTGTAAAAGAGCAAAATGTGTCCGTCATTTACACTGATGTCAATGTAATCACCGTTACCTTAAATATTTCAAAGATGGATAAACTTTGAGACATGAAATTTGGACAGCAAAAAGATGGCACCACATGAAATATGTAAACATTAAAAACTCAAATTTGAATAGTATGTCACTTGCTTCCTTTTGCCAAAGTAGGGCAGAATAAGATAAGGCAGTTCTCCTAGTCTTCAGCAATAAATAATTATATCTACATGTAATGAGCCTTCCAAGATTAGCAACTTTTGAGAGCAAAAGACTAAAATTAAAGTCATCAGCTGTGCTTGCCAACCTATTCAGCTACCACACACCGTTTTGTCAAGAGCATTAAAACAAAAACATTATGTGTACATGTACAAACTTAACATGCAATCAAAACAAAACAAAAAACTTGGGCATGTTGCCAGGCAAGCCATATGGAAAGAAAATGAGAGCAATTGGTATATGTAGTAAATCATAAAATCGCAAATTACAGGTAGTTTTTGCATTAGGGAGATGTGAAAGTGCTTAATGTCATAAGATATGCACAAATTAAAAAAATAAAAATAAATAATAATAATACATGTATCCCTACTGATCTACATGCAGTTTCCAGGGGAGAAATAATTTTTTTTTTTTTTTTTTTTTTTTTTTTGGGGGGGCTTCTCGCCAAGTTACTCTAGGATAAAATGGAAGCTTATTTCTCACTCACACTGTCATATCCATCTCATTGTCACAGCCGGCTACAGCGTACAGCAGCCTGCCCCTGGCTACCCCCAGCAGCAAGGTTACCCACCAACCCGGGTCTCCGCCAATGGCCAACAGTTCTACCTCCACCCATCAACCCCCCATGGTGGCCCAGCAAACCTACACCACACAATGGTCGTGGTTGGGGGTTGCCCAGCCTGTCGGGTCGGAACCCTCGAGGATGACTTCACGTTGCTCGGCGTCTGCTGTGCCATTGTCTTCTTTCCCATCGGCATCCTCTGTTGCCTAGCGATGAGGCAGACGATGTCCCACTGTGGTGCCTCTTTCGGATGAAGCGATTGACTCCGCCAGATCCTCCGTCTGGTAATCGGAGAAACCTGTTGGTTGTCTTTTTAGAATTTGATTGATGTAAATTGTAAATTCTGAAACTCTATATTTGAGAGCAGCTGTTTATGATATATGTGTAAGGCCCAAAATAATTGAAGGTGGTTATGTTGTACTCTGATTACTTTTTCCATGGGATGTAGAGACAATTTAAAAAAATATATAAACCATTGAATAAACAGATTATATTCCAATTTCTATAAAGCATTTATATGAGGCATATCAAAGCATACAGTTTAGGAAATAGTTATGAGAATGAATTATGAGCCCTTAGTAGGAAAGTGTCCTTCTGATCATTTCCCAACTGTATTTTCCTGAAACATTTTGTTGTGACTTCTGGCTTTAGATAACAATAATCTAAGCCTTTTGGTATATAATCTCAAACTAGATAAAGTTTAGTAACAATTTTAACATGCCATAAGAAATAGATACTGGTATATTTTTGTCCATATTGAAACAAGATCTATATAAGATTATGAAGTACATACCCTTCAACAAATCATTTTAGATGTTTGTAAATTTATTCAATTATTACATTTAGGCAATGTCTTCAGGAAATAAATTATCATAGTATAAAGTGTTTTTATACATGTATTTGAGAAACCTTACATTCAGAGATTTATCATCTCATAGCTTTATTCTTGTCATATTCTATACTTATTACTGCATGTTCAGAAGGAATTTAGAGAAGCATCCTAGTAAATGTAAGCTCAACTTTATTATGACTTGACTTTGAAGAATGCTGTATTTTGTAAATTCTGTATGTTCTTGTTTTCACACCTCCCATTGTCCATCTCACTGCAAATATTCATTTGAAGGTGCTTAGGCTACATGCTTACATGATTAATTTCAAAAGATATACAGGTTCTGATGATTCTTCTTTTGACAGCTGGTTACAGATTTTTTGTAAATCATTGGTACTAAATTTATTTTAATTATTCACGAATTATGCAGGCACTGATACACGATTCAATTTTTATAATTATGTGAATTTAGCTAAAAAAGGAACTCTGTGACTTTGTTTTTGTAGGTTAGTTATATTGTGTTCCAACATGAGAATTTTTGTCTCTTCAAAACTACCTTATTTGTGTTATTATTGATGCAATAACAGGTGCAGAACCAAGATTCCAAATGCTGTATAAGTGGATATTTTTGCAGTGGTTTTATATTTCACAAATTTTGTGAGTCCATCTTCGCGAAATTCCCACTTCAACATAAGGCTTATGTATAGTAATGAAAACATCCCAAAAATCGAGAAATTATCCACTTGCGAATATCCCAAACTTAATTGTCCAAAATCTCAAAAATATCTGTACACAAACATATTTGGCTTATACAGTATATGGGCAGTATTCTGCTTCTGAATATGTATTTTTTTACAGTCTATAGTCAGTGTAGAAGACTCCCAAAGTAAATCATGTCACTGTATGGTAAGACCAGTAGCCTTTCTCACAGGATGCCATGAACTAATCCATGAATGGTGTCCATTCAATTCTATACACTAATCCAAGGATTGAGAGTTAATCCAAGGATTAGGAGAAATCCAAGTATAGCTAATTCATATACCTTTTCAAAGATGTCTATAGTTAAGGGGAAGTCCACAAATAATAAAAGTAGGAAAATAAAAGGAACATAATACATGTCAGTGAAGGTTAAAAAAAAAAAAATTATTTTGTGATACTCTTCCAATTTTCTTTAAATTGCGACAATTACTCCGAGCATTTTTTCATCTAAGATAGGGTGAAGTTTAGGCTTTCAATGGGTTTTTATGTGAGGTTTAGGGTAGGTTATAGTGTTTATGTTCAGGGTTGAAATAAGTCATTTAATTAGTGTATGGAATTTACAGTTGAGCAATTGTCATGGAATCCTTGTAAGGTGCTTTCCCAAATTCATGAATTGCTATTTTCTCATTAGAATCCCTTCATGTTATTAAAGAAATCACCAAAATAGCATACCGGTAGCTCTTTAATTGTTAAGCCATTAACTCTTCACAGATTTAATGCCCTTCTTGTGGTCAGCAATTCAGGGTTTTAAATATTGTAATGTGTCGAGGTGACTGTAAAATGTCTCTGAATTTGTGGCTTTTATGAATTCTGCTGCTTTATATTCCTATTTTGTGACTATATTTTCAATTATTCTTGATCACCTTAAAGTCATGTAAAATTTGATGTATTATAACTGCCTTTTGCATTATGGTTGTGATTCATCAATTTCATGAAGATAATATATGAACATTTATTACATGTTTACCAATTATGAGGTGAGAGTGTTAATAAAGAGGCACAAGAGAAAGTGAGAGAGAGAGAGAGAGAGAGAGAGAGAGAGAGAGAGGAAATGAAAATCAGAATAAACATGATTTCCTGATTTGAATGTTGTAGAATACATGTAATGCCCTAAAATAGATCTCTATATTATATTGCAAAACAACTATTTTTGTTCAAGATGCATGCAACTGAAGTTGAAATAATGAAATATTATATTATTTTCTGTAAGACTTATTTTATTGCTATTTCAAAATCACATTATTCTTTGTTATTTATTTTGTTATGATTTCATTCCTTCATGCCTTTCCCCTCTGTTCATTTCTTTTTACATTATAGAGTAGTATTTTTTTTAATGAAAAGAATTATGACAGTTACGAGAATTCTGATGGTATTGTAAATTAATTGTTATTGTTCATTCAGGGACATCTTTATTTTTGTACATCGTATCCATATTCAAAATGTCAGTCTTGCTTTTGTAATTATGATGTGTTACGCATACATGTTATTCATACTGGTAATTTAATCTCGTATCAGAATTGTTTCCATGTTATTAAAATGGTTTGTCTTATTTGTTCTGCGATTAAAATTTAGTTTGAAGTGTTATGGTCAGAAATAAGGGATTAAACTTTCTATATGATTTAAAAATATTTTACTTTTTTTTTTCAAGAAGACAAAGCAAACTTAAATCAAAAGAGGAGATTTTAGTCAAATAATGATTTTACCTTTCTTTTCCCAATTTATTTATGTTTCTAATCTAACATTTTATTCAGAAACAATGCAATTGTTTTAGGTGTGTAAGTTGTTGCATATCTGACATTGTATGTTGAAAAGGGGTAGTTTTGAGGTCGTTAACTAGTTTTCTTAATCTATTGGCGTAAGTGCCGTAGTCACTTTGGCGTAAGTGCCGTAGTCTAGTGGCGTATCACTCGACTGGGAATGCAAAGGTCATGGGTTCGATCCCGCACCGGCACTTACGTCCACTCCACCCAGGTGCAAATGGGTACCGGGAGGATAAATCCATGTAAGGCGCCTATAAATGGCTGACTACAAATATGGAAATTAATACCAGTGATCGGGGTAATAATATACTGTAAAGCGCTTTGAGCCAATATGGGAAAAGCGCATTATAAATAATTGGTATTATTATTATTATTGCTTTCTCTTTTCAATCTTTCATTTTGTTTGTTCAAATTGTATAGTCTTGACAAATAAATCCAAATTTAAAATTTCCTAGTAATTAGGCTTGCAATCGAGAATTTTTCCTACCTTTTTACCACTTAGGCGTTGCTCGTTCTGATTCAAACTTGTGGGAATAGACCCACTTCTCAGGTGCATTATTCTTAAGCAGGGGTTGTGGGGCAAAAACAGGAAAATTACCATAAACATGTGATTTTTAGCATGTTCAGCCCCACATACCCCCACTTTTGGCTCGGCCCTCCACTTTTAAAAGCACTTGCGGTCCCTGATAAGGATGCTACATTAGCCAAAGTTATACCAAAGGGTTGCTAGTTATGACAGGTAATTCCTCACGTTTGCAAATCATAAACCCTTAGGATAGTGGTACCTTTTTTTCTAATATGAATACTAATCCTTGTGAATGGTGGGCTTTATGAATTATTTCATTATGAATAGCAGGTGTATCTCTTATGGTGCATTTGTTTTGAAATATTAATTCAATTAAAGACCACTCTCGAAGATCTGTATCTGACTTGAAATGAAATAATGTGTAAATAAATATGTACTCAAGAAGACTCATTCCATTACCATTAGCATAACCATATATATTGAATTATTATCTTATTCTCATTATTGTCATTACATGTATCATATTGTACTGTGGTTGTCATGAGAATCAAGTACTAACGTATCAATGGAAAGCACACATTTTGGAACTGCCTTCTGGACTGTTAATCATGTTTATATCGTGTAACATAAATTATATCATTAAAATAATTAATTTGTTTAATATTTTGCAGCATTCATTCTATTTTGTGTGTTGTCAATGAGAGAGAATCATATGAAAAATATGAATTGTAGGTGTACTACATCTGTTTAATTTGTTTCTTTTTTTTTTGTTTGTTTTTTTGTTGTTTTTTTGTTGTTTTTTTTTATATTTTTTTTAGATGTACCAGTGGAATTATAAGAAACAAAAATTATCCACAAATGAGTTTGTTTAATTCTGAACATACCGGTATTCCCCAAGTTGTTTACTGAAAATGCGCTCTGAAATGAGGTAATAATGTTTTTTACACATTATAAAACTTCTTTGCCCACTCAACTTTTCAATTTGCTATTTCGAAAAGGTCAAATTAGTTTGACTATTTTGTTTTGTGAGATGGGGGTTGGTTATCTGGCCACTAAAGAAAATTCAAACCTCCTTTTTTCCTCTTGGATTTCACAAAATCTGTGGATCAAACATCATGGATAATTGTGAAAATATGTTCATGTTAACATTTTTGACATTTATTATGAGCTATTTATGGAATTTTACAATGTAAAATTCTTGACATTGCCTTCTGTCTGGACATACGAGAACTGGGTATGTAACCCGGGGGGGGTCACTCACCACATGATGTGCTACGCATGCGTGTCCCCAAAAAGCGTCGAAAAGGGTCTGTTTTCAGCCTTTCGGCGGCGTCGACGCTTTCCTTAAAATAGGGGTGTTTTTTAATTTCAATCGCCATTTTCATAAAAATAGGGGTGTTTTTATTGGAAATCGTTGTTTTGGGGTCAAAATTCCACGGTGTTTACGCCATTTAGGGTATGTTTTTCCAGTCTGACGTCGAAAAGGGGTGCAAATTGACTTCATGAATGAAGACGTTTAGGGTCCATTTTCATCTGACGTCGAAAAGGGGTGCAAATTTGATCCATGCAATGAGACGTTTAGGGTCCATTTTCAGGTGCGGGGACACATCATGGGTAGCACTTTTTTGTTTGAGTGACCCCACCCCCCCGGGGTATGTAAGTTCTAAAATATCACTTATCTCTTCATGTATGTGGAAAAAGTAAAGAGAATGGTGGAGAAGATTTGAAAATGAAGAATATGCAAAAAAGAAAGATGGTTTGGGATCATTATGAAAAGCATAAAAACTGGAGAGAGTGTGTATAAAAGAGAGAGGGGTGACTAATCGGATAATACCAGTACAGGAATTGTAGATAAGAGGACATTGCAACTAGGATGATCTGATGGCTGCAAATGAGAGGGCTGCACTATGCCGGTGCAAAGTCGTGGCCAAATATATAATTTTGTTTGTGTTATATAACATGTAGGCCTACATATATTCATAATATGTAAATGGTGGACACAAAATAAGACTAGATAAGAGGATCGGATTGAAGAAACAGAGCGGGAGATTTAAATTAATTTTTAGAGGGGGGGGGGGGCTGAAACGGATAAACCTCCATACAAACCGGTCGTTCGCACTTGGTCAGGAAATGTTTAAAGGCCACCGCACACCTTACGACGGGTCTACGATCCGATTTTGTAACAAATCGCACTTTGCTTATTTTCCGAAAGCATAAATGAGTAGGATCGTATTGTTAGAGGTTCAAATTAGCTGTAAGAATACTGAAATCGAATTTCGGGAAATTGCCATCCTTTATTTAGGAGTAAAGGCCAAATTGATTTGAAATCGTAGCCAATTGTGCGATTACTATGACGTCATTACGATTAGATATTGAATGTGCTTTTATTCAATAAGGATGGTAACACAGTCACTGATTTGAACATATAAGTATTCCTGCGATGATTAAGAACTCTGCACAATAGGATGTTCTATGTCTAAATATTCACATTAATGTTATGACGTTTTATTCCAAAATCGGGTCGCAGACCAATCGTAAGGTGAGCGGTGGCCTTTAATCATGCAATAGCTTGTTCATGTAGAGCGCCATCTCTTGAGGGGTACATTTTGTACGTTGCATTTTCACAAATTTTCATCTTTTGAGTTCCGTGGGATAATATCGAGCGGATGCATCAGCCTATAGAAACTTTGATCAGCTATAGACCCAGGTTCGAAATCCAGTCACGTCTTCTGAAAGCTTCTGGATGGTAACTTTAAATTCATTAAATCATTTTAGATTGCAAAAACCCCAACCAACCAACAAAACTGTAAAATTATTCTTACACTGTTATTACTATTTTTGGATAATTGTGACGATATCATGCGATTTCATTTCCACGTCAGGCGTTTTTCTAGTATGTCCATGATTACATCCCTTCGTTTTAACCCTATGAAACCTGAATCATTTTCACAAATTTCATGAAATGCACAATATACAATGGAATAACATTATTATACGGCAATGTCTGATATTATTCGTGATTTGAATTAACGCAATATTTCGATGGAGGACTTGCAAAAGTTTACCACAAGGCCTAATTTAAAACAATGCACATAGATAGTGGCCTTTCAATATATATTAATTTTACTGTCTCTCGTTGACCGGAACGTGAGGGGCTTTAAGGGTTAAACGAGTTAAAGGAAATTGTCGCTGTAATGCACAATGAGTAAAATTGCATTATGAAACTAAATTACAAGTCATTTCTGTTTGGTGAGCAATTCTAGCCCTGACTTAATAGATACAATGTGATTGGGATACAACTTGAATAAAGAAAATGTATATGCCTACGTGAAATCACTTTTGAAACATTGCATGAATAAGAGGGAAAATAGCTATCCATAAATCAATAAAAATCAGTATAAATGTTTGTTATAGCTCTTTTTCCCGTTCTTTTTCTTTAAAATCGTTTTTTGTTTTGATCTTCATGGTTAATCAATAAGACAAAATGTGGCACCAGGCCCGTATAGGATTTTTATGGGAGGGTTCGAAATCTGCATTTTTTTCTGCTTAAAAAAAAAAAAAAAATAATAATTATTTATTTATTTATTTAATTTTTTTTTGTCAAGCGGACTCGCCAGCGGGGGGTCGTTCGAACCCCCCGAGCCCCCCCCCCTCCCTAGTTACGGGCCTGGGCACCCCCCTTATTGATCTATACACAGTTCCATTCCCCCTTTTTAAAGAGCTAAATGTATACAGCAAGATTCGAAGGGAAAAAGGAAGGAAATAGATACATCGATACAGAGAAATGCGTTTGCATAAGTCTCGTAGGTTTTGTAAAATAGGAACCGATGTAAATTATAAATGTATTTGAATAGATTTTTACAGCGGTTCCTATTTAAAAAAAAATATCTTTGTATCTAGAATATTGTAAAAAAAATTATCTGTGTATAGAAAGAGGAGTTGCAAATTTCGTTATTCATTATACTTTAAAATAGGATGGATTTGAAAAAAAAAATGATTATATTGAAAATTGTATTTTATCTCATTTGTTTGTTCGTGATATTTCTTGCTCTGTTTTGGATGATTTCATGACAATGCGATTTTAGAGGAATACTTCAAAATTCATAGCCTATTGGTGGAATAAGATTGAGTGGAAGATCGAAAATATCAATGCATTTATATAAAGCTCTCTATCAATTAAGAAACGATACAATTTATGCTGTCTCCATTATTATTTGTTGCTTCCTTGATAAGTATAAATTTTAAAGATTAATGATGAAAACAAATGTTTAAAAAACGACTGAATTCTTTAAAAAAAAAATAAAAAAATAAAGATGCATTTTCTTCTCTGTATTCAACACCAACCCATGTCAAACTAGCCTACATGTAGGTATTATGTTTCGATTATACTCTCTTAATTTCAAAGATTGAAAACTCAATCTATTAGATTGAATATTCAATCTGAGTTATATCTGACACAGATTGCTGTCATGAACGAATTTAACCCGATTGAAAGTCAATATTTTATTTCAGTCTAGATTGAGATCTGAATCTATTACTTGCAGGCCCGTAACCAGGGGGGGTTCGGGGGGTTCGAACGAACCCCCCCGCTGGCGACCAGAGGTCCGCTTTACAAAAAAAAAAAAAAAAATGGATAAAATTTTTTTTTTCTGCTTATCAATTTCTTTGGGGCCGATCTTAGAGCCTACCCCTTTAGCTAATATATGGTTCTCTTCTTGAGGGCAGAAGGCAGAAAATTTGTGAACACCTACCCCCCCCCCCCCCCCCCCCCCCCCCCCCCCCCCCCGCTTATCGCGCGGCCAGCGTGACGTGAAAAAAATTTAATGTACCTTTTTGCTCGCCCGGCGTGACCTGAAAAAATTTTGATGTACCTTTTGGTCCACTTTTGCAGATTTCGAACCCTCCCGTAAAAATCCTAGTTACGTGCCTGACTTGGTACATTGGGAATTTCAGTTTTTAGTTTGATGGTTAAAATGTTCAATATGTTGAAACATTTCAATCAATTAGGCCTACATAATTGAGAAAAATACAGAATCTAATTATTAGTATTGTTAAAAGCAGCGATTTTTGTTTGTTTGTTTTTTGTTTTTGTTTTATCTATCCTCAATCTATTAGAATGAAAATAATTTCAATCGCTTGATATAAATTCAATCTTAGGAATATATTTTACTTTTAATTCCTGAGATACATCAAGCGATTGAAATTATTTGCGAATGGATGAAAAAAAAAACGCCGCTGCCTAGCCATTTATTTAATCGTTGATGATTTTTTTTCCTCACATTTCATCAACATCATGATGGAATACAACATTATTGGAGAGCATGCACTCATAAATCACTCAGATAAGAAAATAAGTGATTCACAACTTCGTTATCCTTTTTTGATGTATTTTCTTCAAACCTTCACGTCATATTTTACTTTTATTTTACACTTAAAAAAGCAAATAAATTCCAGAGCGGACTTCCCTTTAATGAGTGGGGTTATGATTTACTTGTTTATCAAAACAAAAAGAAGACAAAAATGTATGTCAAAATGATCACAATTTGCCGGGCTGAAGAAGTTGAACCTAAAAGAATGTAGTTATAGGCTTAGGGCCTATTTAATTTGATCTATGTTCCTCTCTCTCTCTATAAAAAAAACACCAAAAAACAAAAACAAAAACCAACCAACCAATCAACCAACCAACCAACAAACACCAGCGACCACTGAACATGTTTAGAGGTGTCAAAACCCTTTCCCCCCATCATGTATCCTTTTCCTATATAATTGTAAAATGGGATTGTACATGGGCTGTAAATTGTTAATGTGATTTTGAAATTGCGAATAGGGGCAATATAGTTCAAGTCCATAGTGTGCAACAAAACGAAACAAAATATATAGTTTTGCTTCATATTGCTTTAAATGATGAGGAAAGTTGAGTCAAATTCCTGCAAAGTTCGATCACTTTCAAGTACACACATATTTGTGTCAGTGATCCTTAATCAATATTAGTTGAAATTGAGTCTGATAAGTTTCAACATCTTGATTGATTTAATATTGAAATTACAATTACCAAATATTTTAGGGTGAACCCGCAATTCTGTTGGCAATAAGAATCTATAGCCTATGTTACACAAACAAGAAGTACTGAACTCAATAATTAATTATTGAGTGTCATTGAGGGTGGGGATTTTGGAAGGGGGTAGATAGAAGTAAGCAAGAGTCACTGAAAGCCAAAATAAATTTCAACAAAGGAAAACAAGGAGATTTACAAAAATAAAGGACCTCCTGACTCGCTGCGGACAATGATATCTCGACTAAAGTATCTATAGTTGCCACTCCCATCTTTCAAATTGTTCGACTCTTAATTTGGAAACATTTTGTTTATAGGCCATGCCTCAATGTTAGTGTTCAAATACGTGGTATGAAATAACATAAATGATTTTCATTTGTTTTGAGCCCACATTAAAAAAAAACAGAAACCAATTTTGAGTTTAATATTAACCACAAGCTCGAATCATCCCCCAAAATGGGGCCGAGACAAATGCGAAAATGGGGCCGAACTTATTCTTCGTGCCAAAATTTTGAGCAGATGAATCGTCTCGAATCCATCGTTGGTGCGCTATTTCGGATGATGGAGTAGCAGGTGCATACGAAATTTTGGCTCTCATCAATTTGCGATGTTACAATTTCTCTCGCATCATTTCACTCGTTTGAGGACTGTGGATTAATTGACAACTTCCTTTCAATCTCTTTTCGTCTTCGTTCTTGCTAGTTCGATGGATATTATATTTAAGGAGTAATTCATGGTTAACTTGCGATCGGCTTGCAACTGCGAAGAAGATTTCGGAGAAGGGTGTGTTATTACGCAGGCCAAGGGGAACGGCGCGGGATTAGGCCCCATTGAATGAACACTCGCCGCGTATGTAACATTGGTAGTGCGGGTGAATGGATTGAGCCCGCGATTGTTGTGGTTTCTATTCGCGCTCCATGCCCGCCCACAGGGCAGCCGCCTCGCCGGTCAGCAATGCTGTCAACTCACTACGGACTGCACTGTACACATGACATGATATTTTGAAATGAAAGCCAACTGCATTTCTGTGGGTTATTCCTCTGATTGAACGACCAAAGAGACATGGTTTCATCCTACAGTATCTCTGAACCATACTTGATGGAATTATTTATTGGAAAACATGGATAAACACACAGGAATCGCTAAGAAGAGTGGAGGATGAACTTTCTCATAGTCATATATTTTTTTTTTACAGTGTGTGTGAAGAGTGTGGAGTAAGATCTGAGGATACAAGAATATGTTTTTATTCACTTTGGTGATGTTCAACATTGATTTTTACCATGTTAGAACTAACTTTATTATTGTGTAAGGACTCAATTTGAGAGCTTCAACAAGACAAGTGACATCTGTCAGTTCTTGGAAGTTGGAAGGAGAAAGAACTTCTTCAAATAGGCCAGGATTTCTTTTTAAAGTTTGACTTTGCCTTTGGTTTAACTTTGGACCAATAGACTACACTTGGGCTTGACTTTTCTGAAACAACCTGTATTCTGTCAGTACTCTGTCATCATGGGGAAAGACAGTGAACTTGTCCAGGCTGTGAAGACCGAGGACCTGCTGTCAGTCCAACGGATAATCACTAAATTAAAGTCCAAAAGCAGTAAGTTAATCTAATTTCCACATCTCACGTCATGATCACTCAGAGTCAGACATCTGTCATTAGTGTGTATGTTTTTATGTTATGTACATGTACATGTATCTCTGTTGACTTTAAATGCCGACAACCTTCGATCTGAGCGGAGGAAAGATACAAGAGAGAGAGAGAGAGGGTTGCGAAAAAGATGCAAAATTATTTGATTGTTTTCATCATTGAAAAGCAAGCAAGATTGACCAGTAAAACAATCTATTTGAATTAACTTTCCAATTTTGGAAAGTAAATAAAGGAGATAAAAACAAGAGGGTGTGAAATGTTAATTTATGAGCCTAATATATTGACATTAAAAAAAACACAATTTAAGACAAACTTTAATAAACTGTCTGATGTTCTCTAAATCCATCAGCTCTAGAAAGAAGAATAGAATTAGAAATTAGAACATAACCTAAAAACTATTCTCAGTGATATAATGTTGGCAGGTATAAAACAAGCACAATCGGCTTCTGACCCATGGCTACCTCTTTTTATGAGTGGGAGATAAATAAAAAACCATGATTAAACTTTAAAATGTTACTCTATCATGTCTCATAATCTGATCTCTTAATTTGTTGTTTAATATATTTTAAATTTCATTAAGAAGTATTCATAAGTCAGTAAATGTCTAAAAACCGGATTCCAGAGTTCAATTCTATCAATCTTAGCCAGAAAGTATATGAAGATTTTTTTTTCTTTTGACCAGATTAATGGCCCTCCAGTAGATTTATTTCAAAATGAGACAAGTGTGTTCTACTACCAGTAAAATTTTTGTGTAATCAATATCAAGTGTAGAACACCCTAGGCCTACCAAATCTTTGCACGCTATTGACAGGTACATGTACTGGTAGGTTGGTACATTGTACATGGTCATATTCAGACTAAGTGGGACATTTAGCTGAAGTTTTAATTTGGCGCTGTGCCTTTGAAAATGCTAATTAGGATCTGAAATCAACACAAAGGCTTCTTTACAATACAAACAATTATTTAAGTTCAAACATTCCTACGCTGAATATGGACGTATGGGACTATGGTGCTTTAAATGCCTCTTATCACTTTTGTCAGATTTTGTTTTGCTTAAAGTAATTTTCATGGACTACTCTGACATGGCATATACATGTAAATACAGGTAATTGTGATTTAGTTATTTACTTGAAATGTTGAATTTAAGGCACTGGTCGTGTCACTCACATTTTGGATGTCGTGTCACTCACAATACATAGAGGTAGACCATTTTCAACAGAGAGGGAATGATTTATAAACACAATAAATGTCAGAGAGGTATACTATTCATATACATATACCAGCACTTATGGTACCCTTACAGTTCTACTTGGGCACAAGTCCAAGTTCCATTACCCATGATGGTCAGAAACCCATGTCTTTTTTCTGTCGTGTCACTCACGCACTGTTTTTCAATCATAATTTCCAGGACCAATTGTAAAATTCATATCCAACTGGTAATGACACATGCCACTCCTACATTATACATTATATGGTAGTCATGATCCATTCATAACCTACAAGTGCAAAGATATGCGCCCTTCTATCGGTCCAAATGTCGTGTCACTCACGTTTGAATATGACCACATGTACTTGTACAATACATGTATCTTGTACATTTTCTTTAACATACGGTACGTGTCAGCGAACACAGGTAATCTTCATGTACCTGTAGTTTTATCCCCAACAGCTAGACAGATTGTTGATCTGCCAGTCTGCTCACATAATACTAACTTATAGTCTGCTACTATAGTCTTATAGTTTGGTACTTGTACAATACATGTATCTTGTACATTTTTTTAAAACATACAGTACGTGTCAGCGAACATGGATAATCTACATGTACCTGTAGTTTAATCCCCAACAGCTAGTCAGATTGTTATCTGCCAGTCTGCTCACATAATAATTAATACTAACTTATAGTCTGCCACTATAGTTTTGTACTTGTACAATACATGTATCTTGTACATTTTCTTTAACATACGGTACGTGTCAGCGAACACAGGTAATCTTCATGTACCTGTAGTTTAATCCCCAACAGCTAGTCAGATTGTTATCAGTGAGTCTGCTCAGACAATCCTAACTAATTTAAAGTCTGCTTATCATTCTGTACATGTATGTGTGTGACAGCTATTCGAGTGCAAGATCAGGATATATTGTATGTTCCAACCTACCCTATCTCTTTATTACTGCACCACATCTTAGATGTAGCTCAAAGAAAAGGTTTTATTTGTTTAATTACTCACTGGACAGATAATATACTTGATGAATACATGTGTACACATTGCACAGTGCGTGTTGCAGGGTACATTGCATTCATTCGCTTCACAGCGCAGTGAATTAAAGAGTAACTGCATTTATAAGCCCTAATTTTGTGAAGAGAGATTGTGCTATTTTGGACTCGGCGGGGGAAATTCTTGATTTACGAGATATGTTCACTACTATATAATCTTGATTTCTAGTGAAAATTGTCGAGATGATTGACTTTAAATTTCCCAAAAAATTAAACCCTCACACATACTCTATTTCAATTTGTGCAGTATTAGGACATTTTTTCCCAGATATTTCATACCGTATCTATAGCCTACATGTATATGTAGGCTACTAATAGCATTGTGTGCTGAATTGATTAAGGCAATCTTGGTATTGAAAACATCATTAAAAAAAAAAAAATTGATCATTGCTATGAGTTAATGAACAAGGATTTGATAAAGATTACCACAAACCTCATACTGTGGATTTGGATATTGCTTAAACTAGGTAGTGTCATCCTTTTTCACAAATTGCGAAAACTATTGCAACTTGGCATAACTTTAGAATATGATCAACCTATACTGTCTATTCAATCTTACTGTCATAGGTTGCCTAGATCAGTAATATGAAACGAAAATCTGACTACCAATCTTGACCAGCTCTCCATCAACATCGTTGATATTACAGCGCGTGCAGCACGGACCACACACAGCAATTTACACACGGCGCATCAGCGTGCATTATTCTCTGCACTAATGGTCAGCGGTTCGCACCGTATAGTATATTTTTCGAGGTTCGAAAAAATAGGAATGAATTTTGATAATTGCAATATAATGACAAACATACACATTTGAGCTTAATCATGTTGTGGGAAGATATAATCATTGGTATACTACTACAGTATATCCTCTCAAAAACTAGAAATATATTTTTGCCTGCAAAAGGATGACACTACCTTCACATATCCTTTCGACTTCATTGAAGAAGATGCAAAATTTATGCACACTAGATTAGGGCTTTATTGCAGCAGACATGATTTAATAATAGCTTCTCCACTGCGGCAATCAATCAAAAAAACTTATTCCCATTTTTCATGGGAGGGAGGATAGAACAAACAAGACCTTTAAAGTCCAGTGCAGCTCAGCGCAGCAAACACAGGGGGAGGGGTCAAGTATGGGGCAGGAGGCATTCTCCACAATAATATGTGACGATCGAAGTGGGATATCCTAAACGTGGGGAGTACTATAGTGCTCACAGAGTCCATTTGCCAAATGCCCGGCTTCAATCTCATCGATGACAAACATTGTGGGTCACTCGGAATGGGATGCGGCAAGATGTGTAAATTGGACGAGCATCTGGCGAGGGTGCCGCGCCGCCGTGAGCAGATCAGCGGGATTTGTGCATACATTGGACTGGCATCCTTCCGGCAACATTGTCTTCGTTATGAATGCCGTGAATTGGTTGGGGGCAGAGACATGATAGATCCAAGGTCGTTCGAATACAAAATTGCTAGTACATACAATTGTCGTGTAAAGTTTGATTGGTGTATCAAATAGCTGCGGTAACCTGCAAATGAAAGATAAATTTCCCATGCGGAGAGTTTGTCAGGATGATTACCGGGTACAAGAAAACCTCGCTTCTGAATGAATATTGAACGAAGCCAGCACGAATGAAATTCGAGACATTTAGTCTGAGGCGGTCTTGTAAACTGTCGATTTCCATAGGAGGGTCGCAAGAGGTTGTAATGAAAGTGTAAATCAATATTCGAGGGAATGCACATGGCAAAATTTGACTTTTGTTAGAAAAATAACCACAGTTTTAAATTTAACCAGAAAAAAAAAGGTTGTCTCGTGAAAGAATCAGGAGAAATTTATAATGTATTGGAGAAAAATAACCTTTTTTGAATTAAGTACTCCAGAAATAGAATAGAATTTTATCAAGGAAAAGGATTGTTTGTTTTGATCATGAGCTACATGTCCATATGAAAAGTACCGAAAATATGCAAAATTATGAGCCTTTGTTTTTATTGTCACTATGCTTTATCTCGTCTTGAATCCTCTTCTTTTTCTAGCATCTCTCTTACTTTTCTTCTTTTTCCTATAAAAATGAATAAGGTTCTTCTCTGAATTCTACATCTAGCGGTAAAGATGTGCAAATTACCTGCATTCAGGCAATACAATAACAGTATATTCCTTGAAGATAATAAAAAATTCAATATAGAGACAGCATGCTCAATTATTATGATGTCATTCACACAATTTACATTGTACATGTACATGTATGTAATACATTGTAGATCGGCGGACTGTATTGCCTCCTACATGTTAAACAACAAGGGGTCTTTGTTTTGGAATTGTGTCAAGGGGATAAAATTAGAGCTTAATTACATGTATCTTAATCAATTGAGTCAAGTCTTAGCATTCCATTATGAGACTTCAGGCAAAACATTTGCCCTTCACATTACCAGCACATTTAAAGAGTGTGCTCAAGTGCAATTTATTGCTAATGATTTATTCATTATTTTTATTCATGAGTAGGCTTACATGGAACGATATGAAAACCAGTACTGTTGTGAACCAATGTTCATAGAATGTGTAGTGTAATGTTGTGTAGTGCCCGAAGAAGCCAATAAAAAGTGTCTTATACATGTACAATGTACTTTTAATAGTTGTTGGCTTCATGACAAGATTGCCATATCCAGCCCTCCCTATTTTAAATTGGATTCTGGTAGAATGGTCGCTCCACAAATATAGCCTAATGGTTTAGATAGCAAACAGCGAGCATCTATTCCCTATTCTAGATCCATTTAGAAGGGGAAACCTACAAACAAATCTGTCTTTGGCAGCTGTGTCAGTTTATTGTGCTGACAAGAACGGACTTATAAAAAGAAAACGGAAGGGACAATGCTATTCTCGTTTCAATTTGAACTGATTTGAAAGCAAATGTTTTGTGGCAGCATTTAATTCAACCCTCAAAGAAATAGAATTTATTGATGGGATTTTCTTTCTCTTTTTTTTTTGTGTGACATGAAGCAAAATAATGGTGAAACGGGTGGAAGGTGAGGTACATGTATATTCATGCTGTATGACTAATCAAACTTCAACCATTTATATCAAAAGTACCTTTTGTTCATTTTTGGGATGTTTCTTCTCTCATTTGTTGTGTTGCCACACTGGATTAAATTTCTTGTCATACTTGCTCAGGCCCCCCTCCAGCAATTATGTTCCCTTTAAAGGGTTGTCACCTTAAGCTCGAAAATCTGGTGGGAAAGCTTCTTAACAAAGCCACAAAAGATCCTATTTTCTAAATTTTAACCCTAACAAGATTTTAGAGCTTTAGCGGTCGGCAACCATTGTACTTTTCACCTGCCTTTCTCTGTTGTACACCTGCTAATGAATAGGGCCTTGTGTTTTATTCAGGATTGTGTCAAAAGGTCCTGAATTATGTTACCGTTTTCCTTTGATCTGAAACAGGGCATTATTATTCCATTATTCAAGGTCCTCTGACTCACATCATTAATTTGTATCATGTTTGATGGTAATGATACCTTGCCTACAGTTGTACTTGTGGGAGATGTCAATTGTTCATGAAAAGAAATTTATTTTCGGAGTCAGATTATGGAGTGGACGTTTGAAGGTCATTCATATTATATGAATTAAATGTTTTCTATTGATGATTCATGCTTAATTTGCAATTCAGTATTGAAATTAGTGTTACATTTTTGTATCAAGAGATACAGTAGAATGATAGATTATTTATACATTTTTTTTTGGGGGGGGTGGGGTGGTTTGAGGGAATAGACTGGATATCTGAAGTTTCATACACTTTGTATCAAACAGGAATTCAACACGTTTTCTAGTGATGATTTATGCTTTATTTGCGAATAATACATTGTACCCTTTCAAGGTGTAATTTTAGCCCATCAATCACACTCTGTAGGCAAAGCTTCATGAATACAGGTACAATTTACTTGTAAATCCCCAACACATTGTAACTTTAATACGTTTTTAAATTTTTAATTCATATATATGCAAGGAGTGTAAAAGTGAATTAATTTGTTTTTATTCCTGCTCTTCTTCTCAGCAGATAAAGTCAATGTTCATTGTACATTATGTGTAAATAGCAAAGTAATTGTCTCGAAAATTGTTATCTCAGGAGCACAAGTCCTATATTTGAGAACAGATGCCCCTTCATTTCTCAGTACATGCACACTTTATGATTTGTCCCATGCATTTTCCTCCTACATTTTTGTACAGCTCTGTAGCATTGAAGGTAATACAGGTAAAGGTATTTGTATCCATCTGCATTCAGAATTTGATATCTTACTCCACACTGTATGCCCTCAGCGTACGCATTCTCCGAGTTAGCATAAACACACATTTAGACGGCACAAAGGGCCATTCGATTGAAGAGTAAGGTTCAAGTTATCAAAGGCCCCAGGTCCCCAGGAGAGGTGGATTCACACTCTCAAAGCCTGCCTCAAGTTCATCAGTGTATCTTTCGAAAAGTAAAACGTTTCTTGAAGATGTGTGCTGATGATAGTGCAAACACAAAAGGGGGAATATTTTTGTGATGTTCTTTTTTTAAGGATCTGGAGCATTTTGTGGGTACATGGTGTACACACTTGATGATGGAACAATGGCATGGCTCATTATCAGGGATACTCATTTTTGTTTCCACTTCACAACTTTTGCAACCTCAAGAATTATTTTGTGTCATTGTCCCTCTTGCAAAGTCCTCCTTGCAAAATGGACATTGCAACTCAAACAAAATACATGTAGGCCTACTTCTTCTACTGCTTCTCTACTTAATTAAAGCTTTCAAGAGATCAAATGCTGTTCAGTGCTTATAGCAGGGCCTAGAGTACCAAAGTGTAATGTCGGTGACGTTATCAAGGTTCTGGGATGTAATCAATCTAGTATCAACAATTGCATCGTGATACACCACAACCAGTCCGTAAATGTGCCCAAGTCCAGCACATTGCTGAAACGCATTCAGGTTAAATCTCACGAACAGGCTGTAAAGTTTAGAACCGGCAGAAAATCATTTGCTCTGGGCCTTTTTTCATCTAAGAGTAAGATGTAGGGTTAGGGTTAAGGTGAAAATAGAGTTTATGTACATGGAGTAGGTCAGTATAGTGTTAACTCAAAGGTTGAAGCTTCTACTACAATCTTCTTTCCGTTTCATCGTGATTGGTCATATCATTTCATAGACATGTAGAGCTTTAAGAAGTTCCACAAAACGTCCGATTAGTGTTCTACCGTTTAGCAAATGTCATAGAGCCGTGTGAACACCTCGCTTAGAAGAGAAGGAATTGCAGGAATAGTATTCCTTTGAGGGACAGGTGCAGTAGCATAGTAAAGCTAGGAGAGGAATTCTTTGAGAGGGCTGTAGAGGGATGACGTATCAATGGTTGAGCAACACAAGAAAGAGGATAGCAATACGCCGCATGGCATTACGCTGATCGTGTACCCTACTCGCAAATGAGTGCCCGCATAGTTAAAGGGTATAATTTGCCCTTGATGTGAAGTTATTCTGAATGAATTTATCTGTAACATTTTAAAGAATTCATCAAAAAAATAACCATAATGGATCGACAAGAACAATAATATCCTGTTTTTGTATCACAGGTAGTAATATGGATCACATTTATTATGATTCCAAAGGCAAAGAGCTTTGGAAACAGCAGCAATAACACTTGGCTATTTTATAGAATGGAACCCTACAATTTTTTTTTTGCAAGAGAAAAGGTTCATGAAAGTACATGTACATATTTGTTTTTCTATTAATAATGTCCACGTGTAGACACGCTGAGGCAGAATGAGACATAATGTACATTGCAAACATAATTTTATGGCTTACACCCAGTGAATAAGATCGCATGTTCGATCTGATAAATAAGTCAGAAAAAATCTTGGAACCAGCGGGATTTGAACCTCTCATCTACTGACTGCCGGTCAGCGACTCTAACACTAGGCCATTACTGGTCCATGAAGCTTGAGGTCAGGACCAGTAATGGCCTAGTGGTAGAGTCGCTGACTGGCAATCAGTAGATGAGAGGTTCAAATCCCGCTGGTTCCAAGATTTTTTCTGACTTATTTATCAGATCGAACATGCGATCTTATTCACTGGGTGTAAGCCATAAAATTATATTTACAATATAACAACTTCCCCAGCAAGCCTTATCATTCAATAATGTACATTGTATACTACATGTACATGCATCCTACGTACAATGTACATTGTGGTGTACATTGGATGAAGGTAAATTAACATGTACATTGCCAACATCGGGTGCCCAAATTTCAAAGCTGGTTTTAAAATTTAGAAAATTAAACAGGCCCTATACATACTTTACAAGTATACACAGAAAACCTCAAGACTATGAACCACGAAAAACAAAAATTAGTCAGGAGCCACCCCACCCCCATGCAACAGTCGCCTTTATACCAATGAGCGACTCCTTGCATGTAAAGTCTATCATTCACATATTGAATCCCTTCTATCAGTGTATCTCTTCAAAGACGCAGTCGCTAAATGAACAGAGAAATCTTGCAGACTCTCGGAGCAGCACCAGCATCAGATATGGAAGACAATTTCAGTCAATCAACCTGGTGCTGTCGTCAGAACATTGAGGGTATTGAAGTAATTGGGTCCCTCAGAGAATTGCATGTTTTATGAATCAGTTTATCAAGTATGACGGGGCCAGCCATTTTCATAAATCAGATATCAGAGATGGGGATAAAATGTGCTCCTGCTTGAAAGGCTCTACTGTCACATTTCCCCCTCATTTCATCCTCTTAGGTGTTGCTTCATTAGCTTGAGTCTGGTAAATAGCGCAATGTGAGTTGGATGAAGGGTGAAAAAAACACAAAGTCAGTTAAGTGCAAAGTTGATACTACGTTTTGTACAACCTGACCTGAAACTTGCTGTTAAATAGCGCAATGTTAGGTGGATGAGGGTAAACCCCCCCCTCCCGAAAGTCTGTTGATGCGTTAAGTTGATATTTCAGTTTTACGACCTGATCTCAAACTTGCTGTTAAACAGCGCAATGTGAGGTGGATGAGGAGAAAAAAAAAGACCTAAATATAAAATCATTTGAAGTGCAAAGTTGATACTAAATCAGCTCGAGATTCAGCTTGTGCTCGCACAAACAAGCACATGTGTTTGAATGGATTGAGTTGCTAGTGCAGCACCGCTCAATTTATTCCCTATTTCAAGCCAAAACTGAAAGATTAACTAGAGTTTGAAAATGAGCAAAAGGTGATTTGGGCCTAAATTTTGTCCCAATATAGCATGCTATTTGAGAGAATAGTCATGATGTTCTCAGATCAGGCTAATTTATCGGATCAGAAAGGTGCGCTATTTATCAAACTCCAGGTAGTGAAGCACCGCCTACTGTCACATTTCCCCCTCATTTTATCCTCTTGGAAATGGCAAAGACATTGGTTGAAGAGGATGTTGTTTTATGCCTCGGCTCAAAACCTAATACCCGACACTTTACTTTCTCTTCAATTGGAGATTGTGGCATAAGATTGCTTCTGGTATTTTATTGGGTCATTTCGACTGCTCAATTGGGGTTGTTCTTGAAGATTTGTTGTCCGAGATGAAGTCTGATTTGTTTATGGGGTTGTTTTCGACATGTAGTAGATTGAATTTCGGGCAAAATTGCTCACTATGTCAATGTCAATTTCATATCCTATTACATGCATTTTGTGTGGATCAGATATATCCAATGAATACATAAATTTAATGTGTACTTTTTCACCCATGCCCATGAATAACATTATGCCATGTAATGTACATTTAAAGGGATGCAGAAACATTGAATGATATTCAAATCACATTTATTTGATTTAGCTTATTTTGCCAACATAATTATAGACACTTAGGTCAGTCTGGTATCTCTTTAAATTGCAAGCTAATTGCTTGCCTTACCTTCAGATATCAATGATTTCATACTCAAATTTTATAAACCAACACCGGATGGTTTATAAAACCATGTGCTTTTCCACACACCCATTTCCTGTTGTATAGTCCCCGTCCCTAGCGGCCTGGTGAGCCATCAGCAGAGGGTAGTGGTGTTCGGCTGTTTTCTGGCATTGTTTGTTACACTGTTTTAAGGTAGTAAATGACTTCCATTTGATCTGACACTTTCAGTAGTTTGTTTTTACTGTTGGAATAATATAATTTATTAATCTGGATATATTGCTCTTGTTTTGAAAGTTACTAAATTCCTTAATAGCTTGCAGGTTTAGTAAATGTTTTGGGCAAAATGAAAATAAGACTGTACAGTATGATATAAAAAGTTAACTGAGATTCATATTGAAATGAAAAACAAACATGTAGATTGTGTCCAATCGTGTATAAAAAAATGTGTACATGTTGTAAAAAAAATGTTGTATACATGTATAGGCCTACATGTTAATATTAAGATTACATATCCACAAATGGTATTATTTTATATGAGCTTGCTTTTGCAAAAAAGAAGAAAGAAAATGGGAACTAAAATGAACCAAGGAGATGGTCACTGTAATACATGCATCTCCTTGTATAAACCAAAAGGAGTATTCTCAAAGCAAAAGGGTGTTTATGAGACATACATGCAGTCCCCGGGGGCAGACCCCAATTATATGCTCGTAAAGTCGTAAAAGCTTTTGAATTCGTAACGGCTACGGAAGCCGTGCGCTGAGTGTAGAGCAAAATCGTCCAAAATTCACCTGCTATATATCTCTCTTTCTTGATCACCAAAGTTCATGATACTCTCAGAGAACTTAAAGAATGATAATATTAAGCACCATATCAAATATCATTGAAAATGGTGTGTATTTTTGGAAATACGGGTATATTTTTGTTTTTCGAGAGGGGTTTCATTTTTTCCCGACACAAGTCTGGGACGAAATGAAAACGAAAACAAAAGACATGATACTGTACAGTACACACCAGTCTCACTTCCTGCGCATTTTGGTGTTTGGGCAATCAGTAGTTTTGTCTAAATCTTCCTTCAAATGTTGAGTATTTCGCTGGAAAAACGTGGAAACTGCATCTATCAACGACAAACCGCTCTTTTGCGCATGCGCATTTACGCACCTCACTTCCTGTGTTTGCCGAAAAACACTCGCCAATATCCATGAGAAACCTGCTGCGATGACCTACTGCAAGTTTTAAGGACAGTAAACCACTATATTTTGTTATAATCCTCAATTATTTTTCATGAATTAGTTCTATATTTGACATTGTTAATTTCATTGCTCGATTTCAACGTTTTCTTGCCATTGACGGCTGGGAGAAGAGCGGAATATTTTTTCGTTGGGCTATACTATAGCGTCAAAATATGCCTACATCACGAACCACAGTGTGTGGGACCACAATGTAACTTGATGGAGGGTTTTTTTGAATGACTTTGATACGGATTTTTCCCGACATAACCGTGGGACAACATATTATGAAAGATATTTCGTACAGTATTTCGATATGATATGCTTTGTATCATATCAAAGTTTCGTTCTTGGGCAATTTCAAGAAAGGTTAAAAATAATCAACTTTTTTACCGATTTCTGGTTTTTTTTTCGGGTGCTCCCGAAAAGGCCTATTTTTCACAATTTATAACTGATTTCAACCATAATTAACATCATGAGAGGTTAAAATGACTCTTTATTGTTAAATAGTCGTTGGATTTGTTTCATTTGGTGGTTTTAAAGGCGAGATATCGCAGTTCGCCCTAGACAAATTGTAGCGGTTTTCCGTGCAAAACTTGTTTTCTTTATGCAAATTAGGCAGACCCGGCGATAGGTTTCTCGGAGTTAATTGGGGTGTAACCCCGAGACTGCATGTACTAACTTCTGGCTCTGAGCAGACAGCCTGTACAGACATACAATGTTGAGATGATGTAGTTGCTTGTTTATTTTCAAGTTTACTGTGTTAACATTTTGGTGATTTATGACTTTTTCCTCTCTAAAAATAGCCTGTAATCATAAACATGTCTGTTTACAGACCCAAATATTTGCTAATGATTGTTCTCAGATTGAACTTTTGCAGAACTTTGCACTTCATGTTTACTACTCAAATGATAATTCTCTTGAAACCATTTAACTTTGTTTTCTGTACATGATGAATGGTCTGTTTTTGAAATGGTAAGTTTCATCCCACAATTTTTCCACAAAACGAGTGAATTATTACCTTCAACTTGAGAAATTGGAAACATTTCTAGAGCTTCATGTAGAAATGAGGTACATTTATGTGTATTTCAACATTGGCTTAATTTTATGGGTGAAAATATTTGTTGCATAGGAACTGGAAATATATGATCGTCTCCATTACAGTGTATAATATTATTCATGTAGGCCAACATATAGGAAGACTGTCGTGGAGGCAAATAATATTTAGGACATGCAAAGTTTTTATACCTAATACAACCTCCCTAATAACATTTTTACACATGCGATACATGTAAAAAGTATTCAATTGAATTTGTAAACCATCAATTCTTCATCAATCACACACATGTTGTCTGAATGAAAAAGAGGACAAGGTTTCCTCCTTGAATCTTGATTTGGGATGGCGAGGAGTAAAATAAACGCATCCATTTAGTTCGGAAGGGACGAGAATGGGAGATTCAAAACAAATATCCGCTTTGCTTGATGAGTTTAATGAGAGTAACCTTCTAGTGGAGGCTCGCGTCACTCAATCTAACCAGAGTGGGTGACTACTTGTACATTTGTGATTTGTAAATGGATCTCTCCTATCTTAGAAATGATTGAGTACGATTGGTATTGTAATGAAATTATTCTTGATGTACTCATAAAGCTGTTCACATTGCTAGTGAAAGATAAATAGTGATTGAGTGTGTTGAGATTGTAATGAAATTGTTCTGCAAGTGCTCATCAACACGTCAAGGCTTTTAGTGTAATGAAATCATTTGGCAAGTGGTAATCTTCAAATTCTGCTGATCAACATTGCTATTAAAATGTATATGTACATATTGTATGCAAGATATAATTAAGATAGTATGATTAAAAGTGTAATTATGGTTCTCTCCATCTCAACAATGATTGCTATTTTAACAAAGTCAATTCAGAAGTGCTTGCTCACAAAGACTGTTCCCATTGATTGATTTTACATTTATAAAAGTGGATTTAGTCCCGTTTGGAATGAAACACATGTACTATTTCAGAGAATTTAGTTTACAAGTGCTCATTTGTAAAGGCTGTTCACATTGCTAATGTAAGATATGTATGCATAAACAGTGATATACTAGTACTACAAGTGATACTTTTAATACAAACTATAGTGCAAGTGCTCATACACAGCCAAAAAGACTGTCCACATTTCAACTGTAAGATAAAAGGAGAAAAACTTGAAGCAAATGGGAACTAAACTAGAAATCTAAATACATGGAAGTAGCCCCCAAATTTGCTCCTGCAGTGCTTTAATACCGCTACTCGAGCACGCTTGGTACGTGACTGTACACACCCTAGATAAAGGTCTGGGTAATGACTTTGCAGGGCGTTGCATCACAGCGCAAGGCACTGTGCAAAGATGACAGGCTGACAAGCCGGAGCTGTGGAAACCATCATCCCAAATTGGGTTGCTTGGTTACCGGAATCGAGATGGGTTTGGGACCTTCATTTCTTGTACATGCTTTCCAAGATCATGCAAGTCATGGAGGTTCATTAATCACGGTTTAAGGACATCTGCTGAAGACCTTCCCTTCTTGTACTTTCAACATCCAAAGAACCCCTGCATCATGCTCGAGGATTGTACATGTAACTCTGTCGCAGTGGCAAGAGAAACTTTAGCCCAATCACCAACTAGCTATTCATGGTAATGTCATCTTATGGTCGGACTGGTGTTGGTTTGGAGTCGGTCTCGCTGGTGTGACCAGGCTGTTATCTCTGTCAGAGAAAAGTCCATCTTTTGATGATCATAGTGTCATTGGATTAAAGAGGCTCAGGGTACTACAGGTGACAGTTCAGATGTTCCTGTGCTTTTTTTTTTTTGGCACCCTCTGCTTTTCAACATCCATGGAACTCCCTTGCAAATGTTCTCTCTTTGCAAGACTTGCAAATTCATGTCAGGCATAAATAGTATTATACTAGGTCTGAAATGAAAGACTATGAAACGTCTGATGAGATCCAGAAAGTCACATTTTCTGTAAAATAATGTACTTTTAGACTGCACTCACTGTCCTTGTAGGCCTACATGTACATGTACATGCACATACATGTAAATGTAGCCAAGTATTTATAATTAATTATACTAAATAAAATTTTAGGCTCATGAAGCATTTATAGAAATTCATTCAAAAATAGAGTCTGTGCCTGTAGACTAGCTAGGAAGGGTGAATGTTTTGATGATGGTACACTGATTTCGGAGGCCTGGGGTAGCCTACTTCCGATGATATGTGAACCTTTCATTTTCAATTTTCCGGCCCTTGATACATGGGTGCAATTTACATGGAAAGGATCCCTACATGTATATATATCCCCATCTTTACGTTGTTGTTCAGTGACTAAAAATATGATTTTTCTGTTTGATTGGGCACTCATTTTGGCATGTTGGATGATCCTTAAAATTGAAAATGGACATCCATGTATGTTGAACACTGCTTATTCATAGGGATATGTTAATAAAAATATTTTGGTGACGAAGCGATTCACATACACTTTCAACACTGGGCAGTGTGACCGTAACCCAGGTTTGTCGTTCTTTGCATTGTGGTGCTCCTCTATTGTAAACATCCCAGATTTATGATGTGCCAAACTTGAAAAGGTTATATAAATTGTCTTTCAACCATCTTCCTGTCTACTTCCCCATTCTAAATAGCCATCTTAAGTGTTCATGTTGAATAAATATGTGTAGGCCTATGTACCCAGGTCCAGTAATTTTATATAAATTTTAATACATACATGTATGTACAACTAAGCTATTTCAAATACTGATTATACAGAATTACAATAGCATTGATATTGGTCCTTTACATAGTGAATGTGCATGTAGTCCTTTCTCATTTATAACTTCCCAATTTTTGCGCTTTAAATACACAGTTGTCTAATATTAATAATCTCAATCATTTTTATTCAATTGTTCCAATCTGCACTTCTGTTAACTGTTCAAATCTCTTCTAGAGCCTCGTGTAGTAATCCATCCACAATAATGCTCGTCATCACCCGGGTGTGGAGAGGATCAAAGAAGGTTTGGCGAAACTGATTAAATCAAACTTTACCAAATAAAATGCTGAACACGTGATTGATCAAGTCACGTATTCTACTGTAGGACTCTGAGTAGAAGAAAAATCCATGATCAAGTTGATAGGGTTATTACATGCATAGAATTGATACTCTACATCTACTAAAGTATCAAAATAGAAAATGGTTGAGGGGTGATCAGTAGTCAGTCCCATGGGCAATGAAAACAAAGCGTGTTTACCCTAGAGTATTAGACGGAAGAAAAAAAAAAGACCTTGGCTGCTACCATACATGGTTTATCTACGCGGATATTGAATATGTTATTATTTAGCCCTGTAAATGAAATCGTAGAAGACTATTGGCTTTTTCCTCAGGGGATCATCTGCGATGCATACCGCCGTGTCGTAAGGGGGCCCCCAGAAGAACGTGCGTGTGTGCTCTGGCATCTAAAATGCTCGGCAGCGGCGGTGAAGCAAGATAGGCCCAAAATACCCTGTGATGGCTCTCGAGATAAGCATGACTGATGATCGGGCTAGTTGGATTGAGCTCGAGAAGGAAAAAGAAAAGGGAATCTGAAGCGAGGCACGAAGGCACTGAAATACTTGCATGTTCATCCGATTATGCAGCTTAAATGTGCACATACTGTAGGCTAGTCGTCTGGAAGGGTTGTTGTTGTTGTTGTTGCTGTTGGGTTTAATGGCGGGTATACATGTATCTATCCGTAGGATGATTTGCGTGAGGCTTTGTGAGAGGGTGTTGCGCCACCCTCTTTTTCTCTCACTGTTATTATTGAGTTAGTCATGATTATCTCTTGTGCTGTTTGTGTGTAAACATGGTAAACATGTATAAACATGTAAATCACTTTACATGATTTGATGTACTAGGTAAATCTTTGTTGGTTAGAGCTATAATTGAATTCTAAATTATGCAGTATACTACTCTAAAGTAGATATACATGTACAGACACAGAACTGATAATGGAGTTTAAATGTTTGTGTGATCTTATTTAATTGACTATCTGATGTCTTGTTCTTACACTGTATATAAATTACATGCTGGTGACACTACATTGTACATATATTTACGTTTACCGGTATATTACTAAGATTTTTTTTGCATTGTCATGATTTATATTCATTCATTCGTATGTAGATACAAGGTGGGCATGTACATGTATACAATGTGCTGTATTGGTAAATGTTGAGGGTATTTGCTCATGTTGCCAAGCGACTGAGCTTAATTGCAACTATTTATGATACTGTAATGTTCAGATGACAAAAAGAAAAGATTTATAAAAAGAAGATGTGTATTCGAAGTAATAGTATAATGCTTTATTCAACACCGTATTGTAACAAGAGAATCATCACTTTATTGCAAAGTACAGGCAGTAACTAAAATTAAAAAGGGGATTAACTCTTTAGGGTGTTCAGACACACCCTAAAATAAAAATTCTTTATCCCCACTTAAAGAAATTGGTGTAGAGTCTTGGATTAATGTTAAGTTAAATTGAAACTAGTGTTCTGGTCATGACATTGAAATGTGGAAGACACTGTCTAAAAGTGATTTGGAAATGTTGATTACAGTTATAAACCTAAGCATTATTTTGTGCTGTGACGTTTTGGAACCGCCAAAATGATAAGAAATTAACCCAATTCAGCTTTGAGTCACATGCACTTACACAGAATGCATGTATGGGACAACACAAAATGTTCGGGACCCAAACATTCAGCTGTTTGGGTATATTTTGAGTCATATTATGACTATTGGGGCAACTGAAGAGCAATCTTTTCTTGTGGAGCTTTTTAATAATCATATGATATTCTTTCCAAATAGTATGAAAATAAGAGGAAAGCTCAATAATTTTTTTCATCTTTCCAACACATTCCCACTACACGAGATTCCCTTTAAAGTCAGCAAGACAATCTCTCAACCTCTAACAAATTGCAATCAAATAGTTGAATGTGATATACTTCTTGTGAGATTGGATATGACCAAGGAGCTTCAAACACAGGTCTGCATGCCTATTGATGAACACGTATTGCTTGCTGTTAGCCATCATATAAGATAATACCAGCTTTCAACAGACATTGCATACAGTAGTACATACAATGTAGCAACATGCACTTTTTTCTCTATCACAAACCTGTCAAATTAAATCATGTGCCAGTATCGTACACAGCACAGTCCTCGTCCAGAGTGCAAAGTCGCGATTCTCTTTCAGCATACAACTGAGCGGAGAGTGATGAACTCTATGTGACTAGCGAGATTATTAAATCTATCCCCCTCCTCTCCCCACCTCTCTTTCTCTCTATCACACTGATTCTGTGAGCCTAATAATCCAATTCCAGTAGATGACTGAAACTCAGGCATTACCCTAATGAGTCAAATTGCTCTTTGCTTGATGTAGAGGGAGTCGGATGGAGCGAAATTGCGCTTAATTAAAAGCACTCCTGTGTACAAGTAGCGCAAGCGCTTAAGCGAAAACGCAGACCTGGAGATTTTGTTAGGTGAATTTAGCAATCATTGATTTTTTAGTTTCTGATTTAATTAATATAGGGGGGGGGGGTTGAGGAGAAATCTGTGAAATGAGTTTCCACATATGATCACATTGCGGTATCGGTTTGGTGAGGTATTATACTTTGTAAGAACATCATTTTGTGGATTGGAAAACTGAAATAGGAAGCATTTCCTGGCATGCACCTGGTTACATATTGAAGGAGTGTTCAAGCACAATTTAATGGGAGATAATGCTCTTTGCACATTAAGAATGTTAAATGAAGAATTAGCAGTGGCTGATCCAGAATTTGACAATGGGGGGGGGGGGGCGTAGGGGTTCTGATTATGATCCTAAAATATAGATACTGTAATGAAAACCTTACTAAAAATCGTTAAAGCATGCCCTCATGAATTCACCATCTAGTTTAAAATATCTGGAAATAAAAATGTTGATTTACTGTGTATGCAGTACTAAAATATTGTTAATTAGTGGAAAATGTGTTTATTTAGAATAGGGACAAAATATGAATGAAATTCTTTGTGAGTGCAAGCATTTAATAGTCAAATACATCTGTATGATGTATTTTTAGGTTGCAGACTCTACCTGGATATAGTCTTCGAGCTCTCATCGATAATGGTGTTTGAAATAGATACAGGCTAGGAAAGCTTTCAGTAAATCAAGGCTTTACGTTGGGCATCCTATAGGTAATTCCCGAAGCTCTACGAGTTCATCCGATAACAGCTTTCGCGCACATTTTCCACATGTATCATGTGTCTTACAGAGCTATACAGGAAATTCAGGATTACTGGGATGTTTTTCACTCGAGTGTTTAATGCACATTCATAAAGAGACATTTGGAATCATTTGCATTGATTTACATTACAAAATTACATAATATCTGGAGACAATACTATTTATAAATACTAAACTAGTGAAACAAAGAGAGAATACTGTGAATTCCAAAATATTTGTTTTAATTGCAACTTCAACTTTTCTACAAAATCAGAATGAAAATTCCAATTGAAAAAAAAAATCATTTTCAATTTCAATTTTTTCAATTGGAATTTTAATTCCTATTTTGTAGAAAAGAGGGCTATAATGTATTAGAGTGTATTACAGCTAGAGATCGATACCCAACTGCACAGAGAGAGAGAGAGGGAGAGACAGGGGTGGAGGCAGGAGAACGAAAAGCCCTTCATGCATGCTAACAGGCTTATCAATGCCTATTTCACAAGGTAGATTCGAGTGCATTTCGAACATGAAACTGCGCAGAAACTGGTTTTTCCACCCACTCTCTCCATTATATGATAATGGCTCAAGGGGGCTGTCACGAAAATTAAAGTCTTTCTCCGCGAGGGGCCCCACGTACCGTCAAGACTACCGTAGCTATTGAGCAGTGGTGAACCAGCATACATGTATGCCTCTATAGTGGTAAACCACACCGGTCTATTGACTCGCCTCAGTTTCTATAGCGCAGAAACTACTTGAGGTCCTGCTCACACATATACACAAACCCACTCCCAATACCTGCCTACATTCTTTAAAGGGATTAAAAATTTTTCTTTACAGACTGTCCAAGTAAAAAAGATACGTCCTGGGGATTTTCAGGTAATCCTGGCCCGTTTAGTTGGGACTACCATTAGATTTGGCCAGCAACTTTACAATTGGCAGGCCCACCTAAAGTGATTCACTTTTCATAGTGTTAGATGTGGCGTAGATTGGCATAAAAGGTGGATTAATTGGATTGATTTGCAAAGTTTTTCATTTAAAGAGAACTTGCATATGTCAAACGTCATGCCTGCCACTTTGGGTACTATAATGGATTGTAAGTTATTATAACCCAGTCTTTGGAAAGAAACCGTTGTTGCATTAAAAGTGCAAATATATAACAGCTCTTAATGGTACCTATTTCCTCCTTGCTTTTTACATCTCTTTCTTTTACTTCTCCCAAACCTCTCTCTTTCTTTTTCTACAATACAAATTAAATCACAGGCTTTCGCTGTCCACTGATTTAAAAGTTCATCTCTGATTTCAAACAGATTAAAAATTTGTATGCAGTTGGAACATAAATATCAACCCATATAACTTTACCCTGATGACATTTTATGGGTTACTAGTTAAAAATAAATAAATGGTGTATATGTCTACCCTCTTAGCTTTGTGGATGATGAATTTCAATGAAAGCAAGGTGCTTTAGTGCCACCTATTAGCGTTCTAAGATATTGTCCAGTTTAATTGGTCACCTAATAGCCGAGAACAAGGCTTTAGAAATGAGTACAATGTAGGTACTACTTCTTTGTACTCAAATTGATAAATCAAGGACTTATTATTTTGCTATTAAAAGTTAATTGTTGATTGATTTTTAGTAAATTTAGGTAAAGTATCTTGAGAAAACATTAATTGCACTCTTGATGACCCCTGAATATTGTGTAGCATTCAAAAGAATATTGCATGTACATGTCGTCCTGAGCATATTTTGAAGGATAAATTGGGATATCAGACTAAATTATATGAAAGTTTTCTCACAAGTCCAGATTTTTAAATTTGTGGATTTTTTTTTTGCTGTACTGCTAGCAAGGAACAAGGTGCCTGTACTATTTTTTTTTTATTGGAGTGTGCTGTAGGCTTAACTGCGAAGGGGCCCTCTTGCGTTTTGCCCCACTGAAATTCATCAAATTGAGAGGGAAAAGAACCTCTAATTAGAGGTCTATGAATGTGAAATTTCTGAAGTCTCGAGACACTAAATACTCAAAAACCCATTTTAAGTAGTTTAATCCAGGGGAAATATTTGGGGACAAGTGAAGCAAATCCTGATTCTTGAAAAGAAAGAGTGGCGTAACAAATCCTACTACAAAGTCACAAGACTCCAACGTATTTAACATTCTACACCTATTAGTTTTGAAAGCCATTTAACAAAGTAAGGAATGTCTTTTTGATTTTCCGGAAAAGAGGTTATAAAAGGTTTGTGATTGAATTGATTTCCTCAAAAATCGCATGTCATTGTGGATATGTTTACAATCTGTCAGTGTCAACATATTACATGAATGTTTATTATGTACTTGTTCATGTACATGGAGACAAATTGTAATTTTTTTAAAAGACCAAGAGGTGTAAAATTTGTCTGTAAAAAAAAAAATAAATAAAAAATACTTGTACCTCGCTTGATTGTTTTGAAAAAATATATATACTTCACATTATCTTGCTGGAGCCAGATCATCATCGTCATCATCATCATTATCATCACCATCATCATCACTACCACCATCTTCATCATCATCATCATCATCATCATCACCATCATCATCATCATCATCATCATCATCATCATCATCATCATCATCATCATCATCACCACCACCACCACCATCATCATCATCATCATCATCATCATCATCATCATCATCATCATCATCATCATCATCATCATCATATTAATCATCACCACAGTCATCATCATCTGTCATCATATCATTATTATCAGCAATATCATTTTCAACATTTTTTATCATCATCATCATCATTAGTATCATTATCAACATCAACATCATTATCATTAATCCATGAAAATTCATTCAGCAATCTTGACAATATCAGAAATGGAAATTGGTGAAACTTTCAAATTAAAAACTCATTAATATTTATATAAACATTAAACAACAACATCATCATCATCATCATCACCATCATCATCATCATCATCATCACCACCACACCACCATCATGATCATCATCATCACCACCACCACCACCCACCATCATTTTCATCATCACCCCATTCCTCACTCATTCCCCACAGTACATTATCTACATTGTATATCATACTGTCATCGCCGTGGAAACCACTCTCATCATCCTCATCCCTATCACTCCTCCTGCCTTTCCCAATTTCCCAGATTGAGTGAATATTTATACCCACCTTTGCCCTGAACAAACAATCACATGTAATACAAATGCCATGTAGGCCTAGGTTCCCCACCATGCGCACCTGTCTCTTGTGCTCCCAGACAGACTTTGACCTCAGATGACCTTTGCTTCCTCGTCCATGTAGAGTTTCTCAGCATACCCATATTATGTAGTTAGTATTGTTTCCTGCATTTTCCTGCGATATGTTATCTTTTCCTTGTATTTCTTCTGTGCTTTATTCTTTTTGCAAGAGCCAGGAGTACTTCAACATGCAGTACAAGTACATGTAGGCCTTTCTGACTCTCAACTGTGTCTGGTATTAAAGACTAGAGTCAGGACATGAATTCATACAGGCCCTACTTCAACCCAGTTACTTCATGCCTTTTTGCACTCAATAAAGTCTTATAAGAGCCAGAATGGCTTTAATTCATACATTTAAAATGATTCAATGTACCCTGACTTTCTATACAATCTTCTCAGATTTTCTTTTCTAATTCTTATAAATCATAAAAAAATAGGCCTAGCTTATTGTCTTTCTGACATTTGGTCTTGTTTGTGTAGAGAAAAAAAAACATTAATTTGCATACTCTTCTGCAGAGTTATTGCCTTTCTTTCTTTCACTTTTTTTAAAAATATCAACTAATGCTCTTTTGGCTCACCCAATTCCAAGCAAATACGACTCCTGTCATAACTGTGCTGTGGTTTAGAGTTATTGCCCTTCTGACAGTCAGTTTTTGATATAGCTAATGCCCTTTTGGCACTCACAAGCCCATATGACTCCTTCGCTGACCCCACTATGATGTTCCCAGCGATTGAATGATTAGCGGACATGATTGTGAACTGTCATGGTCATTAGGTCTGTGTTTGTAGCAGTCTTAACAAATGTCTTTGGGCTGCCAAAGAAAGTGGCTTCTTCATCCATAATTAATGAGCTTGTATAGAAGTACAGGCTCCAAGCCACTTGACTTTATGTCTCTTCATGTTATCTGCTTTTGTTTGTGAGTGTTCGGGTGTGTTTAATGTCCATTTTCAAATTTTAAACGGCAACATGAATCATGATACAAAACGCAATTACAAAATGCAATTACAAAACGCTGATATTGTCCCCATTCCCGGTCGTAAAAGTAAACGTGTTTTCGATCTCCATTCGGAGGAAAATGTAAACGCCGAAAAAGATGCATTTTGAAACACAATCAGCTTCGATTTTACGACCTTGAGCATTGCGAATGCAACGAAATGCGACACTGAACACAATTGAGTTTCAAACGTATTTAAATGTGCTCTGGCAGTGGAAGCTTCCGTTGCAAGCGCAGATGTTTGTTTTTGAGAGCGGGGAATTTAAAGACGAACAAATAATCAGCTTTAAATTTTCGACACTGAATGGTGTACCTCTGATCGCGTTTGTGTTCTGTTTTTTGTAATTGCGTTTTGTATCATGATTCATGTTGGCGTTTAAATTTGGAAATGGACATTGAACACACCCTTCCTCTTGTGTTCTGCCCTGGGCGATTCCATGCCGTGTCGTACGGGACATTTTGACAACATTTTACATCTTTTTGACATGAAAATAAAAGAACATTTTCTTGATTGATGGTGATCCTCAAGTAGTACCAAAAGGGCACAAGAACCAAGACTTAACTTGACTTGATTAAACATCCTTTACAATTGAAATGAAAAATAGTATTGCGTCATACGGGACACAAAAATAATGGAACAGTGAAAGAGAAAAAAACAACAATTTAGCATATTCTCACATTGGATACTTTTTGTAGTTTTGTGTAATTCCTTGTCAGCCACATAGGCCTATATGTACTATACAGTCAACAAGTGGTCATGAAAATGAAGTGTTATAGCCATAGGACTGAAATGCTCTAGTGGAGACTTATTTAAAATGCTGCTTATTTTTCAATGAATAATATGAATTATTTGTGGAATACATTGTAAACTTGTTTCGTGGATATGGCAATATAAGGATTCGTTTAGATGTTACGTTAGTTTTATCAGTGTAACCAAGATATCATGTGATGAATTATTTGATTGCTGCTATCCTATAGGCCTACTCTCTCATTCTTGTACATGTCATTGCTTTTCCAAATAAAATTGAAATCAGAGTATTTTGAAAAGTTGTTCAAGGAGGAATGATTCAATTTTGATGCTTGTCGGGTGGCATAACTCCACTGAGTTCACTTATTAATACGACTCCACTTTCCTCCGCCCATATCTTTTTTCTTTTCTTTTCCTTTTTTTAAAGACTGGTTGCAGCTACAGTACATGTAGTCTTTGTTATATCATTTGTTAGTTATTCGGCCCTATCATTAGTTTTCCATAGAGAAATCATTTTGGGGGGAATTACTTTTTTTTAGACTAAGTCAATTTGACTCTTGGGGGATTTTTTGTTATATAGGCCTATAATTATCTACTACATGAGTAAAAAAATATCCTTGATTTAAACTTTTCTTTGATTTAATATTCAATGCACATTTACTTTCTTTGTTATGTAGGCCTTCATTCAGCATACTTTTCACTATATTATCGGGGAAGCCAGGGGGGGGGGGGTATGGATAAGTTTCTGATATTTTCCTCAACTCGAGAAGAATATTTTCATTCTAATACCATAAATGTATCCATGTACATTTACTCTATAATTCATGTCATTCATTTGTAGACTTGAGCATTCAGTATAAGTTTAATTTAATTCCACAGAGATTCATTTGTAGATTTGTGCATTCAGTGCAAGTCCCATTTAAATCCCCAAGGATTTATTTGATCAGAGCTCTTTCTGAATACCTTTAAATGCATCATGGGTGCCATATTCCATGATTATTCTCATTAACTTTCAAATTTGATCATTTAAATTTTCATTTATTTGTAGTCTTGTGCATTTAGTGCAAGTTTCATTTTATCCTCCGAGGATTTATTTTCCGCTCATTACCGCAAATCAAGAATGATATATTTTCTACAGGTCTTCAAACTCCTTTGATGGATACAGTATTCCATACACATTTACATGTACAGTGTACTTTCTAATTTGATAATTTCAATTTTCATTTGTGAATATTCTTGGGCACTCAGTGCAAGTCTCATTTCAATCTCCCAGGATTTATTTTCCGTTCATTACCAGAACTCCTTCAAAATATCTTTAGACTCATCCCGGATGTATTATTCCATCATTATTCTATTATTATTCCATGCACATATATCCTTTTCTAATTCCGTCCGCCCATGCACTCTTCACCTATCCCGAAGGTTGGGTATCCCCCCTTGAACTCTCATGACTATTCATGCGGACGCCCTGCTGTGCGATCCTACCTGGTCTCTGGCCAGCTCAGGTCATCGCCTTTTTTCCCCTTCGCTCCGTTCGCCTAGTCTTGAAAACAAGACACTCTGGATGTCAACACCATTCTGCTCAGATTGTTTCATAAATTTTGTAGTAGTCTCCAGAAAAGGAAGCTGTTACATGTAAACCTATGTGTTCATCAAGATAATATAGTTCCTTATGTCCCAAATAAGTTCATTATTTAGGAGCATTGAAAAAAAAAGAACCCCATAAAACAAAATATACAAAAAAGATATTTAAATAAAGATTTTTATTATTTGGGATTCTGAATTTGTTATCTTCCATTGTGGCTCTAGCACCTTGTATACTGCAGAAACTGGGTTACTTGTAGTGTGAAATTAACGATTCCTTACGCAAAGGATATAAGATCTTGATGAAGATCAGTCATAGTACTCGAGTTCTTTTGTTTTTGTATCACAATTCTCATAGAGATTTTGTTTCAGGTGTGTAAATGTACTAGATGATTTTACGTTAGACGTAAAAGGGTAAGTTCTGACCCTGCTGAAGTACGATGGTGCTTGCCCATATTCCTTTTGAAGTTAATATATTGTGAAGTTGCCTGAAGTATTGGAGACTATAGGTACGTGTATAGCCCTTCATCCTTATTGAGACAAGGTAGCGTATACACAGCCCTGAAAAACAGCCTTACTTGATTTGTTTTTAGACTTGAAATAGAGACGTGTGGGAAAAAATCCAATTCAATTGTGGGGTGGAGAATTGGCGAAAAGGATTTGCAGTCTTATTGGGGGAAAGAGGCTGGAGCCGAGCTTTTAGAATGTTTATTGTAGAATCGGTAGTTGTGTATTTTATGCCAACTGCGGAAAAATGTTCTATTCATGCGGGGAAAGTGAACCTGGACCTCCCCTCTCGTTTCGCGAAACCAACATACATGGAATGTGGATTGATTAGTCATCGTTTGCAGTGAATGGGGCGAAAATACAACATTTGAACTACATTTTTGCAGGCGTTTAAGAATGCGTTGGGCTAATGTTGTCTTTCAACGGTCTAATCATGGCTCTCGGCACTGCAAAAGGAACTTACAATGTGACATTAGTGTTGAAAATTGGGATGTATAATGAATACACTGGGGAGGGAAGAGTTGGCTACAAGTATGTGAAATTCAGAATGTAGCCTCTAAACAGGGTAATATTGTGTAAGCCTACGCTACAGGTAATGATTTAAAAATGGAAAAGAAGAGATTTAATGAACAAGAAGATAATGACAAGAATGTCCCCCAAAATGATGAGGATGGATGAGAAAATGACCCATCTTCACCCTAACCCCCTCAAAAAAACAAAACAAAACAAAACAAAACAAACAAAGAATAGAAAGAGAAGAAGCGAATGAAATAGGAGGCATCATTTATAAAATCATTCTAGAAAATATATGAAATGGAGATAGAAAAAATAATATAGAGAAGGGATTGTGAAAAGAGGTGTAGAGATTGAGAAAAGGGGATGAAAAAGAGGTAAAGATAGGCTGAGAGAGAGAGAGAGAGAGAGAGAGAGAGAGAGAGAGAGAGAGAAGATGAAAAAGATGTAGAAAGAGAGATACAGAGAGAGATCAAAAGAGAAAAAAAGGAGAATTCTGTCCCAGTTCATTTGTAAACATCACAATTGTTGAAGACATACATGTTCAATTCAAATACTTTTTATCATTAACTTCTGTATATATAATGACTCTGTGCGATCACAGCGATTGTATTATTCCAGTAATACAGTAATAAATGCTCCATCAGGCCGCTGCCAGAGGGATTAAATTGAAAAGACGAGGGCCAATTTTTTCATGAGATGATTTTCAATGACCACTTTTTAGACTTTATGATGGATTCATTAGTTTGCAATGATGTTCAATTTAGAAGCGGCCATGTGGTGGTTAGTGCAATGATGGAGGGCTATGATTGCCTGAAGAGGTTGATGTGCATGCTAATGTTTGATAGTACACTTGATGATTGAGGAAAATAGGAAAAAAAGGGGGTGGCACTACTTACTTTTTTTTGGGGGGGGGGCAAGGGGCAGAGGCAATGTTTTTTTTGTATTGTTGTTTGTTCATTTGTTTGTATTTTTTTGGGGTGGGATGTGAATATTTTTCTCTCCCTTTATATATTGTAAATGTATTTTGATTGTACAAGATGCCACCTGTCAAAAGCTTAATATAGGTTTTCCCGGTCAAGTTTAAACTATCTCCGATCAATTTGACATTTCTTACAAGCACATTCTCCCGAAATGTGATCACGATTAAAAATGAAAAATGAACAAATTCGATTGCAAAGAGTTTAGATTTGACCGGGGAAAACCTATAGTAAACTTCTCTTTACACTTCATTGTGGTTAATAATATCTCTATTCTTTTGTTTTTACAGGAAAGAGTGTGTCTTCCAAGAAATCACCCCTAAACTTCCAAGATGACGTTGGGTAAGCAAACAAATGTCTTTAGGCTGCCAGAAACTTGGGCATTTTTATATTAATAATGATATGAATTCTTAATGCGCTAGTATCAAAAACAATTTGATCAATGCACAGACAATTTTAGACATTTATTACCTTTAGCTTTGGTTGCCACCAGGGATGCATTTCATGAAACAAATATTCACTGATTCTCACTGACAACTGTTATAAGCTACTGAAATGCTTGCGTCTGATTGGCTGAGAGAAAATTTGTCTGATAAAACGTCTGACAAGTCCTTTCATGAAACGCCCCCCAGTTCTCTCACATTTCAAGGAATTTAATTTGTGTCAGCTATCACCTGGGTCGAGTGAGGCACATGTAGATTAATGCATATTGTCTGTATAAATGTAGTTAACACCTTTTCTGGCTCAATGATTTGTTGGTTGAGAAAGAGAAGGTCATTAACCCATGTTTGCGTTTGCGAGATAATCTCATTTAAAGTTTTTTTTTTTTTTGGGGGGGGGGGTTGAAGCATGTTTTTAGTACCTTTTCGGGACCTCACGAGAAGTAAAAGTTTGGTTGATGAATGAATAATACATCTTTTACAACATATCTAAACAAAAATTAGAAATAATTACCAATTCCAATTTTAGAACAAGAAAATTACTTAACGTCCTTCTCATTCTGAGGATATAAAAAATGGCAAAAAATTACGTTAACAACCTTCTCTTTCTGTACCTGCTTATAATATTTATCATCAGTTTGCATTTTTTGCAAGAACTTTGATTTTTTTTTATTGTAACAAATTATGCAGCAGGCCTGAAAGTTTCCTCTGGGAAGGTGTCAATTCTACCTTCAAAACAGAGAGAAATTCACTCCACTTTTTTATTGCTTTGTCACTTTTGTATGAACAACCACATACTTATATTAATTATCATTTAGGCAATTACTTTTTATTAGCATTTAAGGTGATTAAGCCATAGCTATTGAAAGTAATATGCCATTAAATCTTCAAGGTTGTACTAGGTTCGATATGTATAGGGGAAAATGTTTGAATTGAAAGTACTTTGGCAGCATTTACTGAAAGGGATAGTTTACAACACATTCATTCTCCTATTTCTAATTCCATGCCCTACCCAAGATCGGGTGGACACTAGCTAGCCCTGGTACGAATTGACCCCAAATATTAGAACTCTAGACCCCAACAAATTTCAAAATTTATAGGGGCGATATTCACATCGACTAAAAAGAAGAAAGGAAAAAAAAAGAGTGTATAATGTGGACCCGCCATGGCCATATTTACTGTAGAGATCTGCCAAAAACCATGGTCACAACTGGGCCTTGCACCTAACTGCATCAGGGGGGTGTTTCACAAATAGTTAAGTAGACTTAAAGTCGCATTTAACTCCTATGCGCATCTTGTTATATAACGTGTTATTTAATTGATAGACCTCTCAATGGCCCGTATTCCCTGAGCATGGTCAGTCCAATCGCACGAAACTAACGATTTAAGTTCGATTTTTAAGTCTACTTAACTCTTTTTGAAACACCCCCTGGTCTGTGTCTGATTTTGAAGAAAATCCAGAGTTGGGTACAGGGAGATGTACATTTTATTCAGGCAAGCAGTAGCAAGGAGGTAATAAGTCTAGCTACTGCCACATCAAAACTTGAAAAATTGTAAGATTTGGCAGCAGCATGATGAAGGCTGCAAGACATGAAGTTGGAAAGATATGAACCCTGGATGTTACCATGGCATTATTAAGTTAATATGCTGTTTTGGATATGATCAGCATTAGTTCCACTTTTGGTTGCAAACATGGACTTGAAATGTACATGTTTATTCAATATTTACTTGTTGTTTCAGTTTTGGCACATGTTAAACATATTGATTCAGTCGGATATTAGACAAATACAGACAAAAATACACTGAAACCGCTATAATAGATTTCCTGTTTACATAATTGGGAGCAATACTGAAGTATGTATTTACTCATTTTGAATTAGACATCCCAAAATTTATATACGTTATCTGATACAATTTCATGAACAGTCAAAAGTTGAATTATAAATGAATTACATATTGTTTACATTTTTTTTCCAATTCTGTATTGGTTCAAGGTTAGTTCAATTTACATGTATTTTGGCAATGTACCAATTTTGTAACTTGTAATCGACTCAACAGGCACAGATCTAATGCAAATTGTATGTTTTCAAATATTGAATCAAAGTCTGATATATTTCCAATTCACTGACATGCGGTATTTGGTGAACGTGGTAAAAGAAGATGCTTGTTATTTTGTTATTGTGAGGTAATATTTTTTTTTTTTGCGTTAAGCCCATGATTAATACACAATCCATGTATATAGTCAATATCATTATTGATTAACTGAGTCACGCCACTATCACATCCACCAGGATCTCCTGTGCCACAATTCTTCTTACCACTGCTTCTACCACTAACACTACCACCACCACCACCACCACCACCACCACCAGGATGCCTTTACTGGGTGTCAAAGTCCTCTTTTTACCCTTTTTGTTTTGGGGCACTTTATCTATAAAATTATCAGGTGCAGGTCTTGTTTACTCACCTGGACCTGCGCCTGATCATAACACCACCACCACCACGAACACCAACATCAACACAGACTCCTTTGACGCAACCACCACTTTCACAACCACTACTACCACCACCATCACCACAATAACATCTACCACATCACTACCTCCCGCCATCATTTGCTTCACTCCACCCGGGTGCACATGAGTACCCGGGAGGATAATTCCGTATAGGCGCCTATAAATTCATGGCAGCCAGCAAGTATGAAATTGAATCCGTTGAATGGGGTAATGATATTCTGTAAAGCCCTTTGAGCAGTCTTATGATTATTTTATCATCCCAACCATGAAAAACCAGATATTATTATCATTATTATCATCATCCCAACCACCTTGTATGTGCCTCAGAGATATTCAATAATCAATTCTTGATCCTCATTTCCGCAGCTTCTGTGCGCTTCACCACGCCGCCCTCAACGGGAACTGCGGCATCCTGGGAACCCTCCTGGATAATCACCATCACATCATCGTGGATCTCAAAGATAACAAAGGTGAGATGCGATCCTCCAATCCCACCAAGTGGGAGATGAGGTCATTAAGGATCATTTGAGAGAAAGATAAATGGCATCATTTGGAGGGGTACATTAGGCAGTGCTTCATCAGACTATCCCCTCTATCCCCTTCTTGTTGAACGCCAAACAGGGTAGCAGCAACACCCATTTTTTAACGTCTTTTGGTATCAGTGGCGGATTTAGGGGGGGGCCGAGGGGGCCGCGGCCCCCCCTATTGGCGGCGCAAAAAAGAAAAAAAAAAGAAAAGAAGAGAAAAAGAGGAGAAAAAGAAGGGGAAAAGGGAAGGAGAAGGAAGAGAGAGAGAGAGAGAGAGAAGATGAAAAGTAAAAACAGTAAGAAAAAGTAGAGAGGAAAATGAAAGTAGGCCTATAGGTCAAAGTTTTTCGCTCGCGCTTCGCGCTCGCATTAAATCGTATTTATGAGGATGACGAAAAGTACTTACAATTTAAGCTGTCGCTCTTCGCTCGGATTACTTTGTTTAGTAAATCAAGTAGGCCTATATCCATACCCACCCCAAGAAAAATAACTAATAAACAAAAACATAAGCACATGGAATGTTCTATTTTAGTAAATATACAGAATTTTGAACTTGCGCTTTGCGCTCGACATATCTATTTGATGAGGTAATAACATTTATCCTGTTTGTGAGCACATAGCGCTTAAAATGTAAAGGTATGTGGTCAATATATCAGAATATTTCAGCTTGCGTTTTTGCGCTTACATTATTTGTTAAAGTGTCCTTTTTATAAGCATAGCACAAAAAACCTTTAAAATAATGTACTGTTTTCAATTTGATACACCGACAATGTTCAGATCGCGCTTCGCGCTCGCTTTAAGTTTTAATAAGATAGGCATATAATGATTTTCAAAAGGATGAAAAAAGAACATTATTGTCACGTTTTCAAGTTTAACATATAAAAAAATGCTTGCGCTTCGCGCTCATTTTATTTAATTAGATAATTATCCTCTTGAGCACAGCACAAAAAGTTCTTAAAATGCACTTTTTTCAAGTTGTAATATATAATCTAAAAAAATAGCTCGCATTGTTGAGATATATATCTTCTTTATAAGCATTAAAAACGCTTAAAAAACACTGTTTTCAGGTTGATATAATTATCTAAAATTTTTAGCTCGCGCTTCGCGCTGGCATTGTTTAATGAGATATGTATCTTCTTAAGAAGCATAGCATTAAAAAAAAAACCTTTAAATGCACCGTTTTTAGGTTAATATATCTAAAATTTTCAGCTCGCGCTTCGCGCTCGCATTGTTTAATGAGATAATCTTCCTTATAAACATAGAATAAAATCGCTTTAAAAATGCACTGTTTTCCGGGGAGCATTTGACGTATATTTTATCCGACAAATCTGCTCTCAGCAAATCAGAAATCAGAAGCATTTCAGTAGCTTATAACAGTTTGTCGGATAAAACGTCTGGCAAGTCCTTTCATGAAACGCCCCCCAGGTTGAAATATCTTTAAATTTTCAGCTCGCGCTTCGCGCTCGCATTGTTTAATGAGATAAGTATTTTCTTTATGAGCTTAGCACAAAAACGCTTAAAATTAAATGTTTTCAAGCTTATATATCAAAAATTTTCGGCTCGCACTCCGCGCTCGCATTATTTAATGAGTATATCTTCTTTATAAGCATGGCATTAGAAAACGCTTAAAAATGCACTGTTTTCAGGTTGATATATTATCAAAAAATTTTGGCTCGCGCTTCGCGCTCGCATTGTTTAATGACAAGTATCTCCTTAAAAAGCATACCACAAATTAAATGCACTGTTTTTAGGTTTATATATCTAAAATTTTCAGCTCGCGCTTCGCGCCTGCATTATTTGATAAGATAATATGTAGCTTCCTTATGAACATAGAATAAAGACGCTTTAGGAATGCACTGTTTTCAGGTTAATATATTATCAAAAATTTTCGGCTCGCGCTTCGCGCTCGCATTGTTTAGTGAGATAAGTATCTTCTTAAAAAGCAAAGCACAAAATAAACTTTCAATGCAGTGTTTATAGGTTGATATATCCAAAATTTTCAGCTCGCGCTTCGCGCTCGCATTGTTTAATGATATAAATATTTTCTTTATAAGCTTAGCATTAAAAAAAAAAACGCTTAAAATTAAATGTTTTCAGGGTGATATAGCAAAAAAATTCAGCTCGCGCTTCGCGCTCGCATTATTTGATGACTTATGTATCTTCTTTATAAGCATGGCATTAGAAAACGCTTAAAAATGCGCTGTTTTCAGGTTGATATATTATCAAAAAATTTCGGCTCGCGCTTCGCGCTCGCTTTGTTTAATGACAAGTATCTCCTTAATTATTGATTTAATACATTGGCTTGTTCATAAAAAAAACAACAACAAGATTAAGTTAATTTAGTGTCTATAGGTCTATAACAGCCACCCCCCCCCCCGGCGCTTAGCTTTTCAAACCGCTGATCAAGGGAAATTTGGGTGAAAAAAAAAATTCCGGCCCCCCTATTGGAGAATGCTGGATCCGCCCCTGGGTATGACCCCATTAATGAGATCCAGATAAGAGGATATCAGTCTTTTTCTCACATTTGGCACATTAAATTACAAGTGCAAAAAGTCTGACCATATCATCATCACATTCGTTATTTCTAGAGCGTAGTTTCAGAAGCTGAAGATTACGATGTGAAAGTCAAATGCCCATATCAGGAAAACTACCCCCTGGACAATTACCCCCCCCCCCCCCGAAATAGGGTTAGGTGTAGATTAAGTGAGTAGAATTGAAAAAAAAAACTTTTTGGGGTGGGAGGGGGGGGGGGTAGTTCAAGGGTCAATTATCCAGAGGCTAGTTGTCCTAAAACCCCAAATGCCATCATGCATTTGTTGAAAAAACTGTGGGTTGAGCTGATGTACAGGTGTATCATCAGATTCACACTTCAGCTGACTTTTGCCCTTTTCCGTTATCCAGCTTGAGTCGGGCTATTTTGCAACTTCATTCTGATGAGGGACCCCCTATTTGGAGGTATCCATAGGGATAAGTACGCTCCTATGGGGATTTAAGTGGTAAAATAATGAGCAATAGATCATTATCTGTACTGATGGCATTTGAATCTGGTCTTCTCTCCTCAACTAGCAGGAGTTCTGTGCATGTGCATGATATACTACCCTATTCATCATTTTAATGGTGTCTTAAATGTATAATCACGTTTGGTACCGATTTGAACCATTTCCTACTGTGTTTGATTAAATGATCCTTGAATTGAATAAATAGGATATTAAACTGCCCCTTCAAATGTTCAGAAATGCTTCCTCAAAGTCATGAAAGCAAAATTATACAGTGAGTCAGCACATACTTATGGTACTTTCGATTATTTACGCTTTAATACGAGGACTAATGGTACTTAATTTTCTTTAAGCATTTGATTGTGGTTGTTCTAATACTGCTTTAAGCATTTATCATACCTTGGGCAATACAATTAAGTATTTATCTATTTGTGCAGGCTCTTCATGTAGAATCTATCTACAATTACCCTTGTGTATTCCCTAAGAACGCAAGAATTAAATAAGCCATGCAAAATAATTTTTGTCAAGGCTGAATCAAAATTCTCATGTGCATTATGAAGAAGCGATCCAAATCAATTTGTCCGATTTGCCTCGAAAATTGTTGATAAATGGTAACAAGATTTTGAAAGGCTACAAGCTGAAACTATTCAATACGTAGGTTTTTGTCTCCTTTTCTCTCTTAAATCTGGCTGAAATATGTTCATAATATTGCTTTTCTCTGAAACTGGCTCTACATACATGTTTATTATGATAATGATGATTCATTGTAGAAATGATAAAAATGGTTACTCTTATCCCCCAAAAAATAAACAAAACAAAACCAAATCGAAACAAGAAACATAAAAAATCAAAACAAAACAAAATGCAAACAAACTTGATGTTTATTGAATTAATATCTCTTACGAGATACAAATAATTATTTCCAGAATTATCTGTTGAGAGTCAAAAGCATGTAAAATTAAAATAAATACTTAAAACTTAGAAAGAAATATCATTTCTTTAAACTTAGATAATGCTCTTGCCCTCAGCCTGGACAAAGAGGTTCCATGTCTCAAATAACATGGTATGTCATTTAGAAGATGTATGTAGGCGTACATATCATTGCCTTGGACGATGTCATTGATGCATTGCGTTGGCTGGGTAATGATGTCGTGCATAGAATGCGCCTTGTTCGGCTTCATGTCTTTTAGGAAAAGGTCACGTTATTATTATTTTGACTCCTTGGGGATTAATTGACCTGTATGCACACCTTGGGGTTCAGGCTGGAGTTTCCCTGGCAATATGAGGGATTTCACACAAGAAATAAATTGACATTACGATCGTATTTGTGCGAATTAAGCTACTTTTTGTCTGTGTGAAAGTGAATTAGATTTGGGAGGCGGAGCTTATGTGAATCCACTCTTCACATTACTACTGCACTCTCCATCTTTGATTAATTGACAGCTATACTCATTAATGCGCCATTTAGAATCGCGATTTACTCATCACGGCGTAATTCTTTTTCCCTATCTATTAGGTCATAATGTTATTCGCTGGAATTGCAATCGTCTTTCCAATAACAATTTAGCCCATATGTGAAAACACTCTATAATTGTTGGAGAAGTTGAGTGATGTGAAAATAGTTGTAAAAACATTCATTTCTCTAAGGAGTGATTGAGACATCTTTTGAATTAGCAATTCGTTCACTTCAATACATGCATTACCATTCTGATTTTAATCTTTGATAGTAATCACACCATGGGGACGTGTTGTAACAATTTATCATTTAAGCGTATTTCTTTCTTGTAGACGAGGTCTGAAATGGGATGTTTTCAACGATTAGCCTGTGTTGGTGCTGGTCGTCCCCCAAACATTTGTAATTGCCCCTAAGCCACAGCGGAAGTTTGATCAACAAACCGTCCAATCGCTATTCATTAGTACAAAAGCATTCAAACAATCAAATCAAATTGTAATTTGGTTTCAGAAAGAAGGGGCAAAAGGTTGAACTTAAATACCTGGGTTAAAACGGGAAACCCTTTTCAACGGCAGGTATTTGTTTGAGGTAAATTTTGAACTTTGTATGAGTTTGCTGTTGTGGGGTTCTGACTTCATTTTCCTCATACAGAAGCTAATTTGTTGTTTTGCAAAATGACAATGAGCGTAAACAAAGGGCAACGAACAAGCTAGACCAGAGTCAGAAAGTCTACATTGCATGGTCTGCTAAAAGAGATCATTGGACTTCAACTCCATCTAGTTAGAATGAGCCTATTCCAATCCAATTCTTGTTATTAATGGAGATTATTGAGATATTATTTAATAATCATATTTAAAAGGAAGCAAACTATTAACAAATATATTTGGGGATAATCCCACAGAGGGATGACTTGAGTATTGCTTTAAGTTCTAATCTCTTCTGACTCAGTTTTAGTGGATAATATTCATTTGCTGGTGTACAGTATACGCCATATATTTTTGTGATTTTGCTTCAAGACAGGAAATTTGCGAGAGCATATTTTTGCGAATTTATTGTATTATTATTGCATTCACTTTGCACAGAAATATGAGGAAGTGATATTTTTCGCATTCAGTAAGTCGCCAAATTCGCGAAAATATAACCACCGCAAAATATTCAGCATATACAGTATGTATATGAATTATACATATTTTGCAACAATATTTATTGATCAGTAGAATTGGTAATAACATTCCAATTTCCAAGACTTTTATTTTACACAATGTAAGAATAATGGTAATTACACTATAATTATTAATTATCATTATTCTGCCTTTAAGATTTACAGTTTATTTATAAATGTGTTCTGTTATATTTATTATTGTGTTCTATTTGTATCCCTGTAAAAGGTACCTGTATTTTATTATCGATGTTCATTGTGTACAATTCAACATTTATGTTGCGATGCATGATTGTTTTCAATAAATACCATTTTGAAATGAAATGAAATGAAATGAAATGTGTTGACAACATGGACAGAGAAGTAGAAATCACAGATACATTGGTACTGTACATTCATGTTGATAAAATCCTGAATCTTCGTGCATGGCACCATAGATTGTGATTGTAATTGATTTCACATTGTGAATGGTTTATTTTGTGAAAGGTTTCTGCCCTGGTTTCTGGGTATGGTGATCTACATACTGTACACAACATTGATTGCCTCGGGTGCCATACCTTGTATTCGCAAAGTCTGGAGTTTGTAGGTTTTCTTGCATAATAAAGCCATTGGTTATGAATAATGTGTTTATAATGTTCCTAGTCCAACTGTAAAACACTCACTGCGTACAATTTCAAATGGATTTTTTGAAAAATAAACATTTGGATTTTGTGCAGTTGCACATGCTTCATTTTTAATATTCCCCCACCTTTTTTAAGGTTTAGTGCCCCAAGCCAGTTCAAGTTAAAAGCTAACAATCAATTTGACCATTATTACTTGTGATTAGAAATGTAGTGCATCAATACATTAAATATTCGCCTGATAAACCCCACTGAAATGATACAATATCTGACTGTCATTTACTGCCATCAGTAACTCCAATAATAGAACTCTAATGTATTATATCCTACTAAAAGTATTCCAAGTTCATTATCTATTGCTGGTAGCAGTATAATAATGTGATTCAGGCCAGATTTATTTATTCAGCTTCATTTTCAAGGCCACACTATGCTATTCGTGACACAATGACGGGTGTTTGGATCAATATGCTGGTGCGTTGATCAAGTTCACTTCACCCCTGATCTAAAGCTCTTTGATACCGTCTGTTCAGTGACAGAAGGGCACAACTCTATATTTGTACATGAGTTAATGCCGTTCTGGCTCTCGGCTGACGATTAAAATTGTAATATGGAAGGATATGAATCTTATTCAGGAGTATTTTGTTGAATTTTTGTATTTGTAAACATGGAGAATATTCTGTCATGTACAATGCATTAATGGGTGCCCTTGGCCTTGAATAGGCTAAGTGCAAGTTCTTTGTTAAAATATACATGAATACAGGAATTGTATAAAATTTAGTATACAATAAAATATAAATTCATATTGCATGATACAAATGTACATCGCAGTAAAGTTATCAGGTTTGACTGGGGAGTCTATTTCAGTTTAGCATCTCTCTCCTATTGTCAGAGTAAAGCTCTGCAGTGATAGACTGACAATTGTATGGAATTGTGGGGAGGGGGTTGGGGTAGGGGTAGGGTTACATGTACATGTACTAGGAAGGTGAGCTTGGAATGGGAAATGGAGGGAGTTAGAAGAGTATGGACCGAAGAAAACCACACGGGCATCATGTCATACTGTCGTATACATTGTATAGTAAGCCCAATTGTTTTTAACATTAAAGTTCTTTCTGCAAAATATAAAAAATTATGTACCTGTGATGTAAGGAAAAATTACATGTTTTTATACACAGTGTGGATGCATGATGCAGATTAATATGGTCGTCGAGCCTGGGTGGGTCGAGAGGACGATCAGCTTCTCTTAAATGCCACGTGATTCTCGATCATATCTTTTTCCAAAATCCAAAAGACGTAAGTGGTTGTAGGTAATGCCTTTTCCGCTCTCAACTGATAAGATATATTCATGGATGTATTTTGTGGTGTGAAGTCAAGGCTCGATGAACATCGTAGACCTTGAAACGTGTCTTTCAAGCGGAATCAACTGAGAACAGGTAGTGCAGATCTAATCTGCTTTAATATTCAAAGACCTATTAATCGACCCATCGAGGCAATATACCCAAATGGTCTGTTTCCTTACACTCATCGCCCATACCTGTCATTAAGCTGTGCCCAGTCTGTCTGTTTCCCTTTTTAAAACTAGAACCATGTGGAATTCACCATCATACCTGGTTATTCACTTGTACAGATAAATGAACATATGGATAGTTTTTTTTCCTGGTGCTTTTTTTCCTTATTAAAATAGGCAATATACCCCAATTTTGTCTATTTTATCATAGACGTTCCCTCTTACGTCTATAATTTTATACACTCATCACCCATACCTGTCATTGAGCTGTGTCCAGTTGTCTGATTTCCCTTCATAAAAATAGTGTAGGAAAACATATTTAATTCACCATTAGACCTGGTTATGCTCATGTATGGATGAATGAACATATGGATAGTTTTATTCCTGGTGCTTTTTAAAATCTAATTCAAACATTTCTAAACGGCTGAGGAAATGAGGAAAGAAATGAGATGATTATGAGGGGAAGTTTGAAAGAAGCCGTAGATCGGTAGAAGAAGGTGATGGGGCATTTTATTGATTAGAATCCCCATTTATAAACATGTGGCGGTGGAAATGTAATTTCTCTATTCTAGAGGCAATTCATATCGTTCTATGAGGATAGAAAAGAGAAAGAGAGAGAGAGAGGGAGAGAATGAGATAGAGATAGAAATAGAAATAGAAATAGAGATATAGATAGAGATAGAGATAGAGATAGAGATAGAGATAGAGATAGAGATAGAGATAGAGATAGAGATAGAGATAGAGATAGAGATAGAGAATAGAGGATGAGATAGGATAGAGATAGAGATAGAGATAAGAGAATAGAGATGAGATAGAGATAGAGATAGAGATAGAGATAGAGATAGAGAGATAGAGATAGAGATAGAGATAGAGATAGAGATATAGAAATGGAGATAGTCTAGATGGAGATAGAGAGATAAGAGAGAGAGAGAGAGAGAAGGGGGTGGGGGGGGGGGGGAGGGGGGGGGGGGTGAATAAATAGTTGCAGCCATAGTACTCCCAAGATCTTGAATGAGTAATTTGGTGCACAGAACTAGTATAGCAGCAAGAAAGTCTGAACTCATTAAAAATGTATACAAAACAAGAAACCATAGAATAGATTTGATAAATGAATAATTGATCAAGACAACAAAAAATTGATGAAGAGTTGCTAAACCTAAACCTACGATTCTAAAAGAAAGTATGTTCACATCTAACAATGAAAGCAGGTAAAAGTGAAATTGAAAATTGATTGTTTTGGCTTATCAAGTCCTAGTTTTACCCTTTAAGTTGGCATATGTAGAAAAATATCTCGACGAGTTGCTTGCCAAACCTAAATCTTTATTTCAAAATGAAAGTATGTTCACATCTTATAGTGAAAGCGGGCAAAAGTTAATTTTTAAAAATTTGAAAATTGATTTTGGGCTATCAAGTCCTTGTTTAACTCTTTGAGTGGGCTTATAAAATTGTATTGATTTTTACTACCTACTCATTCACTAATTTACTCATCTTCTACATTTTCATAAAATGTTAGTATGTTTGAATATGTGTAGGTGTATATAGTTTCTTGAACTTACCCATATGTGGTTTGTTTGAAGAAGAATAGTGTGTGGGTATCATGTTTATTTGAATGTCTACCCACCGTTCAATACAGTGGTTTACCCAACCTTCCTTATTCACACAAGGAAAACTATACAAATTTGTATACAAAAATAGTTTAGATACACATATACCGAAAAATATATTATTATTGTGTACAGATATCTTCACAATTTTGGATGAGGGAGTTATTTGTGAGGGGTTGATATAGGGGGTGTCTAGTATGTGTATCTCACTTCGCGAAGACGGATTTGGGACTACTTTGAGAGGTTTTGAAACAGTTTTGAGACTGTTTTGAAACTTGTCGCTGAGACATCTCTGAGACATCTCTTGAGTCCCCCCCCCCCCCGACGTTTCATGAGTTTCGGAATCTCAAAACTAAAAGTAGTCCCAATCCGTTTCCTTGAAAAAAAAGGATCGGAGAGGTCTCCATGACGGAAATCAAAAGTATTGTCTTTGTCGCGGAGACAATACTCTCAAAACTGTTTAAAAACTGTTTCAAAACTGTCTCAAGGTACATGTAGTCCCAAAACCATTTCCGCAAAGTGAGATACCACCATATGTAGAATATTGGATGTATGTTTTAATTGGTCTTGTCATAGGCGTACTAGACGGCTCTTGTGAAGTTGTTGAACTGCTAGGTATGTCAAGTATTAATGAGTACCTATTAAGTGTCTGATGGTGGGCATTTAAACCAGCTTGTATCTATGTTTTCTAGTCTTAGTTCCATACTCAAATTTAATCCATGTTTTATATTGATTAGCAAAACATGCCCATCTATATTTACGTTATGATTTTTCTAGTATGAGACGATTGAATATATCTGGTCGCTACTCATAATAATTAGCTATATCTGAAAGTATAATAAGCAAAACGAAACTTTTTTAACTGGCTTAAACAGTGAAATATTATTGTAGATGTGTTGCTCTCATGTTGCACCTAGTCTGCATGCTTACAATTTTTATTCAAAGTTATCCTGTGGAATATTTTCTCGATCCTCACTTTTTGATCATAAAAAAGCTCCAGCTCCAAATTTTATTGTCCGAAACAAAAATTCATTTTACCTAATTAATCATGGGCCCGGCGGCCACAGAGCAGCTCCAGATCGACTTTGCTCTATCCCTGTCATGTTGAACACCTAACAGGGTAGCAGCAACCCCCATCTTTTTACGTCTTTTGGTATGATGTGGCCGTTTCGAACCCACGACCTCCCGATTACGAGGCAGATGCTCTATCCACTGAGTCAACTCATAAATATCTTGTTGTATATTGTTACTATGTGATTTTTTACTCCAATGTTAGATGTTTAATGTCGTTATGTCGTTATGGAGGTCGAATCATTTAAAGTCTGAGCCTATAGACTAGAGATCAAGTTATGAAGACAGATAGCTAATGGATGATGGTTCTGGGATTAGGGAAAGTCAAGTCCGGTATTACCCCTGTCTTATGAAGCCATGCATTTTGTGATCATTGAGTGGGTCCATGGCTGACATATGAGTCCACCGAAGAGTAATGTCTCTCACTATATTGTCTCTGCCTCTAATCCCACTTCTAAAAAATGTTGGTTTGGAGTAGGGTTTGTGGTTTACAGGGACATTTTATTTAGAGTTTTAGGGTTTGTTTAGAGTCTCATAATTTATAGGTTCATTTTCAGGGATATGCTACAGACACGTTGTGTTGCGTCCGTAGTTGCGTCCAAAAATTCCTTATTTTATGAGGATCCCCACGGATCCTTCCTGTCATAGTCAGCAGTGTAAATAGTGATAATTTCGTTCATCAGATAAAACTAAGAAATACATAAAGTATTATGATAGTTCTAATGAAAGATGAAATAAGGATAAAACAACAAAAACGTAACTAAACGTAAGTCTGTGTGACTGTAACATTAGAGTTAGTGTTAGGGTTAATGCTGAAGTTAAACATTTGATACTGTAGTCGTGGAAATATTCGCGGTACATTAATTTTTGCGGATTTCGCGCAAAGATCGGCAAGCCTGAACTTATAAAACATGTGAATATATGATTATGCTTTCTTATGCTTGTTTTGAATGGGTTCAATTGCATTGTAAAGTAAATGCAGCGCGAATTAAAGAACCCGTGAATATGTTTTGACGCTGCTCAGCGCGAAAAATTAATCATGCGAAAATATGAACGAATACAGAAATGTTGGAATTGACTACAAAGCAATTGTGGTTGGAGCATCAACCCCCAATATCTGTGCATCCATGCTGATTCTGTGATGCCTTTTCCTATTTGCTGTCTCGAACGGAAATAGCATGTTTACATCAGCGCATGCCTCTATAGCTGTTTTACAGTTGAGGCTGGGTATTGCATTTCTGAGGTATGTGTGCCCCATGTTAGTACCACTATTTAGCTTGGGTTGTGTTTCACCAAGTTGTTCGTAAGTTACAAATGACTTTAAGCCCGTCTCACACTGTGCGATTTGTTGCGATGCGATTTTTAAGAAAACTGTTATATTATTTGATATAGACATTCAAACAAGGAAAGTAATGCTGTCCAAAGTTCTTGGTATTTATGTGAATAATAAAATTGTATTTCACGGCGATTGCGAACCCCCTTCTCTGTATAAAATCAAATTGTTTCCGTATCGCAGTGACGTCACAGCGATCTTGCGATTTTAAGCTAATTTTACATTTACTCCCAATTAACGGCTCGCATTGGAACAAAATTTCGCTTACATTGTTCCTATACATTTTCTGCGTCTCATAAGATAATCTTGCATGTTAGAAAATGTCACATTTGAGGAAAATTGCCATTTGTTCCAAAAATCGCATCGCAGCAAATCGCACAGTGTGAGGCGGGCTTTACGGATATCTGGTGATCATTACTTGTGCTAAATTTATATGATTAGCAAAGTGCATCAAAGAACATGTTCCAGGAGTTTGTAAAGTTTTTTTAAAACTTTAAAAACTTGGTGAAATACCATCCGGCTTACTTAAATACATCTTGATTTTTCCCTTTTGTTTATCAAAAGTATTTTATACACATTTACAATAAATGTATATCTTGATGCATTTATAGGTACTATGTTTCAATGAAATTCCAAATACATGTAGCTGTATGTACATGTAGGCCTTTATATAATTTCCTGTCAATAAATTTAAAAAGTGTGAATTTCCTAGTAACCAAAGAACTGCTTGAAACTATTGAGAGGGGAAATTTAGAATAGATAACGCAAAATGGAGATGTCCGCCCTTCATGTTTCCCCGAAACCCATCTTAATGCGTCTTCAACCAGTTCCTTCACTATGGGCCAGGAATGTGCCATGTAATTTGCAAAGCACTGGGAAAAGACAACGGAGAAAGGGCTTTCCATTGAGGTCCAGTCAGGTATGTCCTCCACCAGGCTATTTAGGGACAACCAAGCAGAACCACTGAATGAGTGAAGGGTCTAATAAAGCATGCCACAACAATAGTTTTTATTTATAATGGGGGTTTATGGATTAGACTGACCTTACAGTGTACAATGTAGCTGGTTTAGATTTCTTATGACTCAGCCACACTGAATAAGCCAAGACGGACAAATTATGAAAAAATTGCATCGCCCCATATGCTTAAATTTGTGTCAGTGTGTGGTTGGTTGGGTCTTGTGACTGAGGTCTTTGCAGAGATCAGTATTGCATCATTCAGGATGTTGTGTTGAAAAGTTAATAGTTTCGTATTGATCAGAAATTGCTTGTTGAATGCCTACATACACGTACATGTATAGAATATAGAATTTTTTTCTGGAGAAGATTTTTACTTCAGATCAATCAATTGTCATAAAAATTTGATTTGTATCACCTTAGTTTAAAAGAAAAACATGAAATAAATTCCCAGCAATTTATGTTAAAAAAAGAAAGTAATATGCCTATGCTTAAACACATCACATATCAATGTTTATCAGCTACATTCTTTCTTTTATTTATTTTAATTTTTTTTTTTTAAATATATGTATTATGTGAGTGTCTTTTTAAAATTCTTCATGGAAATGTAGTTTAAAATGTGACAAACATTTCGTTTCATTTCAACAATTCCAATGTCTTTCATTACTTGAAGGGTTCTCACATAAATTTTGCTATCAGCTACACTGTTTCTACTATGCATTTTTTAAAAGTCTGAACGCTGAGTTTCAGTTTGTTTTAGAGTCAATAACGGTCAATCACTCATTGGCCAGGGCAATGGTCGCCAATGGCCCAAATTACAGCTTGATTGCCATATAGGGGACACACACCTGCAAAAGAAATCTCCATAATGTGTGATAATTGCTGTCCCAAGTGTGCGTTATGTACCTCTTTTAGCAGTTGTCCAATTCCCCTTGTTTACTGGGATGGAAATATGTGCTGACATTCCAATGTCATGTTTTTAAAATATGTTGCTTTTCTCCCATAATTATTATTGTGATGATGGAAATGGTGATTTATTGTGGCAAAAATTAGTAAATATTTTCAGGGATTTTTAGTTGTTTATGATGAAGAATTAAATAGAGGTCTGTGAAAGAATTCCAAAGCTTGCAACGTTGCAGAGAGGGTGTTTTTGTGTGAAATGTGCTAAATATGGCAGTAAGAAATGGAACAGTTTAGGTTAATGCCGCCGACAAAAGGCAAGAAAACGTGAGTTTCTATTCAAGCCTGCTTTAGGGTTCACAAGTTCAGCTTTTCGCCTTTGAAAAGGGATGTAAACATGGAGAGGATCAAACATATTTTTCTGTTTAGCAAATATCGGTTTGGAAAGGATTTAAGTTGATTGAGAGCTCAACATGTCACAGACCAGTAAACTCATGGATGGGACTACACAAGTATTTCCATATGTTTTCTAACTTCCAAAGAAAATAAAGGACACAATGTTTAGTTTAAACTAAATGCATAATATTACAGAATTTGTACAAAAGCTGTATTTCTTTTACAGTGTTTATGGAAGCTTTCCACCAAAATATATATGACGAATAGGATATGTTTGAGAAGATTCCAAGAATAAGTTTTTTAAAATCTGAGAATCTTGAAAAACACAACCTACAATTATCCAAAATTCAGAAGTTAAGGGTAATATATCAAAATTAAGAAATAAAGGGCACCAATAGCAATTTTATTCAATTTAGATATATCAACATGTATGTTATGCGGCGGTCAACAACTCGTCTTAGGCTACGGGGCAGGTGCCATCAACGTAGCCTGCGTTACATGTACAATGCACGCACAGGTCCTGGGTCAACTTGTGTGATTCCTGCGTTTCTGTAGTAAGGGTATTGTAAAAACCTCCTGTATGTCGTACATGCATTGTACCTGCAAGGTACCTCCGCTGCAAGAACTTTCTATGAAATCCATCGTAGGTAGTTGCACGTCGAAGGTACGGCGAGTTGTGACCGCCGCATTAGATGTGTGATTCTCAAAATAAATAAACAAATTATAAATGAATAGAGGGGGTCCAAACATGTTGTGCCCCCACAGCTTGTACCTGAACAATTTCTCCTCTGAGAACCAGATAAGCAGACTGATTTGGATGATACGAGCAAAATGCCCTATTCTTTTTGTTTCCATTACAAAAATTGTCTAGTTTTGATCAATTTATTAAGACATACACAGTCCAATATGCATTAGATGATATCTGTTATTTGTAGGCTCATTCATGTCCTTTGTGAAATGTTATGATATTATTATACTTTTTTTTCTTTTTTTTTTTAAATTGAAGTGTTTAATTCAATCAAAACAAATCAATGTGTACAGGTGATTAAAAACATTGTATCAATAATTACACACACAAAAAAAACGTTTATTTTACTTGACAAATATCATGCAAACTTTGTCAGGTAGCAAAGAACAAAAGACATTTGTTATTATCTGTTATTGATAGAAACATTCATAAACATGATGTAATGTGATCTTAATAAATATTATTGATGTCATGTGATGTCAACCTTTCTTCCTTTTTTAAACACAGATATCTTTGGCAGGGAACCACTTCCGTCCTGTATTTCTTGTGTCAAAGAGAAAGTACACTGTCTTAAATTGTTGACTTTAAACCCCCTACTGTGTAACTAAATTTTAAACATGAAAAATAATCTTTTTAGATATGACATTGTCAAGTTTCATTTTTGTACTTCATCTAAAGTAGGATATGAAAGTGTATTTCACTCAAACAATCAGCACAATGAATAATTTGTTCTTTTATAATAGAACGAAAACAATTGTCCCAATTTTAATCTGATTTTTTTTTTCATTTACACGTATTTCATTATTCTGTTAAAGGGGAATTATCCCCTCAGAGAAATTTGGCTTCAGTGAATGGAGACAAGCCCCCAAAACATATTGGTAAAGTTTCAGAAAAATCAGGCAATAAATAAGAGAGATATGAATTTTTAGATTTTGAGATCACTTATGATATGGAGATCCTCCAATTGGCAACGCGACCATGATGTGTGATGTAATACAGGGAGATCTTTCCCATATCTATAGTACACATTTTACCAAAATCCTCTCTTTTCTCTATTCTAAAGGTAGAATAAAGAATCTTGTTATGGGATGACATGTAAATATATGAAAGTCATAATATATCATGAAAATAAAATCTGTTCTATCATTAGAATGAAAATAAAGAGACATTTTGAATAGTTTTTGTACACACCATATGGGGAGTTCTCCCTTTGTGACATCACAAATGGTGACCGCGTTGCCAATGGGAGATTTACCATGTCATCAGAGATCTCAATATTCAAATACTCATAACTTTCTAATCATTTATCCGATTTTTACCAAATCTTCACTAATGTGCTTATTTGATTTTTCTGCATCCACAGTAAGCCAACAATCTGCAAAGGGACAATTCTCCTTTAAGGAACCAGACTCCTTCACTATTTTGCATTGCAAGGATGGCTATAGTCTGTAGAGCAATTCCTAAAGTGATGTCTCTGGGCTCAAGTTTTATACACTTGGCATCACAGATTAATTTATATTTTGTATTAAAAAACGCTGATATTGACTTTTCATTATCTCTTTTGTATTTTTCTAGGAATGAGACGACTTCACTTTACAGTAGGCAAAGACGATTAAAACATGACAGGCTATTCCTTCCTGCAAGCTGGAGCAAGCCCTAAGGAGATGTCCCTTGACACTTGACATCACACTATTATTGATATTTATTAAAATGTGATTAGGATATCAACTTTTTAAAATCATTTATTTTATTCTCTTCAGGAATGAGACCACTCCACTATGCAGCATGGCAAGGACGCTTAGAACCTGTGAGGTTACTCCTGCAAGCAGGAGCAAACCCTAACGAGATGTCCCTGGACTCAGAAACGCCTCTACACTTGGCATCTCAGTATGGAAGCTATTCAGTGGTAAGAGACAAACGCCCTTATTTTTGAAAGATGCCTAACTTTAAACCTAGCTTAAAGGGATGCAGTAACATTGAATGATATTCAAATCACATTTATTCGATGTAGCTTATTTTGCTGACATAATTATAAACACTTAGGTCAGTCTGGTATCTCTTCAAAATTGCAAGCTAATTGCTTGCTTTACCTTCGAGATATCAATGATTTCATACTCAAAATTTATAAACCAACACCGGATGGTTTATAAAACCATGTGCTTTTCCACACACCCATTTCCTGTTGTAAAGTTCCCCCTCTCTAGCGGCCTGGTGAGTTATCATAAGAGGGTACTGGTGTTCGGCTGTATGCTTGGCATTGTTTGTTACACTGTTTTAAGGTAGTAAATGACTTCCATTTGATCTGAAACTTTCAGCAGTTTGTTTTTACTGTTGGAACAATATAATTCTATTAATCTTGATATAATTGCTCTTGTTTTTGAAAGCTACTGAATCCCTTTAAATCTATGGTTTAACTATGGCTAGCAAAGTGGGAGACAAACGTCTCTATGATGCAATGTTCCTTACACGTTTTACGGGATTCTGGAATCATGCGTAAATGGTTAGGAAAACTTTGTACTTATCATTCCCATGCAGTTTTTAGTAGTTTAAGTACCAACAATTCTGATAAATCGAAAATTTACTTTTCAAGATTGTATCCCATTTTGCTAGTCATAGTTAAACTACAGATGCAAGCCAGGCTTAACTTTAGGCCACTTATGTGAATACAGGTCAAATCTGTGTACACTCCACACCTGTTGTAATGTGGTGCTTTGGATTAAGCTAATTGCTACACTACAGTGCATTCCAGAAAAAAAAAGGAACCCAATTCTGAGAGCCTCATATTGAAAATATGTAATTAATGTGACCTTAATTCTTTGTTTATGTTAAAGAGTATCCCATATCCTGTCCATTGATACCAAATTCATATCTGTGCTACCATGGATGACTGAGCACTTGGGCTGTGAAAAATGTGTGTCAAAATGGTGTTGCATCAAGTTTTGGTAAAAATAACCCATCCCTTTCAATAGTCTGGTAATAAGAAATAGGGAACTGAAGTAGAATATTGTGCATCTGAAGGAGAAGGTGATATGTTATTCTCAAAGTAATGAAGAATTGTGCTTTCACAACGAGAATATTGTATATCTGAAAGGGAAAACCCAATTGTCCCTGACAGAGTGTAGCTGTTGGAAAACAACAAAACAATTCTGGAAATGTTATTTGATACATTTTCTCTCGTTAGCCGGCCATGCTGGGACATCTTCACGCATGTTTATGGAACTGGGCTATTATCTAACACAGCCTCAAGTGTGTGACTTTTGGCTTTTCCTCCACTCTGTCAAGATACTGTTTCATTGGCTGTCCTCCCCCATCTTCCTAAACCTCATCAACCTGAGCCTAGAGACATCCCAGAAAGCTGTCTGGGGTCAGGCGGGATACATCCATTGACACAGATTCATGTGGTCGCATTATGTACTTGGGTCGGCCACTTGAGGATCCATGTTACAAAATGGGTGCATCCTCAAGGAGGCAACGCGATCCTCGCTGCTCTCAGGGCGCTGTCAGGGAGAAGATGGCAGCCGAATAATGGATGCGGAGAGGATATTTGTTGCTTTGACAGAAGCGAGCATGAGGGAAATTGTGTCTGTCGAATAACGTAGAAGTGATTGGATATATACACGGGCGGGGTGGCGACTGACTGGGATTGTTGTTGTTGTGTGTGGGCCAAGCCCTCCCCCTCGGTAAAGTTAAGGTCAAGTCTGAAGTCATGGCTTCAGGATCCCAGACAGACACCAAGGGGGCTCATTCACACTGGTATCCTCATTGAAAGCAACCAGTCTGTTCTCCCTGCTGTTCTACCTGGTATTCCCATACAGGACATTATGTTAGCGTTGTTCCCACTGGGAATGGGAAGTGATGGAGGATATGCAGGTGGTTGGGCAGGACGCTAAAGGTGGGAGTCATCACTTCAAGTAAAGGAAGTGTGAACAGACTTGAAGGGCTTGGTGATGGGGCTAAGAAGGTCGAAGGTCAGGATCAAGAGCGGATAATAAAACTGCAAATGAGGTTAACATGAACAAAGCTTGTCACAAGGACTTCCAGTATTGTGTAAACACAACCTAAGTGCCAAGAATCTGGAGGAAATGGAAGAGGAGGGTCCCTGGTCCCACCTATGCATATATCCGTTGGGTACTCCCTCTAGGTCTTAGGGTCCCAATCTTAGTCTAGTCCTTGACAGACTTGTTCTTTGTTAAATTATATGTAAGTATAGTATGCTTTGGTGCTCAAAACATGAATCCTACCAAATAATAGACCCTGTTTTCTTTGTTCTATTCTAAGAGCTACCAAATAGCCCTCATAGCCCTTTTACAGGTATTATAGACCATGTTTTTTTTCTTTCTTTGTGACCTTTTTTTTTTTCATTTAAATTTTAAAAGCACCCAAAAAATGTTGATGGTTTAGTTACCTTGTAATACTCATAGGTTGTGTAAGGTCAGAACATTTATGTCTGAGTATGTCATAATGATGTCACATGACACTTGTTTACATGTACTCAGTGAGGTGTTGAGCTTGGAGAGTCTGATCTGGAAAAAAAATGAGAGAAATCATACTTCATAAACTTTTTGATGTGACAGTTTTGCTTTTATTGCAAAGTTGTACACATATTGTGTTTATGTTGGAGACTAATCTAAAAGATCTGTTTATCACATTAACATACATTCTCATCCTGTCATTGACAAGTTTGTTGACCCCAAAAGTTTGAAATGATTGATCAATACAACAACAAAATTATATGTCCATTTAAATCATGAATCATTTTCAGAACCGTTGCTCCTGTACAATCTAACATATTAGACTTATTGCTTTCATATTTTTGTAAGTGTAGCTTGCCTCCATATTAGATTATATCTGTCACTTTTAGTCAGAAATACAATTATGAAATAAAAGGGAACAGTTAAAACATCAAACCTGAGACAAGAAATCAAACTCCCCTCGGATCTAAACACCACTTTCTAGTGAACTTCCAAGAAAATTCTTATTTGCCACGACAGCTAATAGGACGGGGAAAAAATCAATATGAATGAGATTGCAAAGATGGTTGATGCCATTTTGTTGAAATATACACTTGAGATGGCCTTAATATTATTTTTTTAGGATGAGCATTTGCTTATTTCAATCAATCAACGAGGAACACGTTTGATGACATGTGTCAGATGTGTGTGTTTTCTAACATCGTTTAATTCTATTAGTGAAATAATAGAAATTTTAGGGGCTATGAAATTTAAAGAATATAAATATCTTTGTATAATCATTAGGCCTACAAATGTAATGTGTTGTGTAATTAGTAAGTCTCAAGTATTAGCAAATCCAATTAACTGAAGACAATCTCTCACTCCCTCCTAAATAAAACTAAGTTCTTACTATTGTATGACATTTGGCTGGCCTAAACTATGTCTTATAATTTTCTATGATAATGGTTAGATTCAATTCACCATGATTTTGTTTATTTCTCTAAATGAATTTCACTGCGAGCACCCCAATTTATTCATATTGTGACAGTGAATGAGGTACTTGTACTAGAAACCTCGTTGTGAAGACGGTTATAGAACCAACCCCAAGAAGCTAACAGCTGGTGCTTGACGTATCCCAAAACTTTTGGGATTTAGAATGCCACAGTTGTTCTGGGACAATCCAAATTGGTTCCAGAAACGATTGATCTGTAGTCCCCAACCCAATTGACCACACAGGAAAGTAGTTCACTTTTCTTTTTTCCCTTCACTTTCAAACCTAGTTAAACTTCCCACTTCCACTTCCCATCTTGGCAATTTTCCATTTGTTGACCCTCTGAAAGCCACAATTATAAACCTTGGAATTAGGGTTATGGTTATGGTTAGGTTTTGGGAGTTAGAATGTCACAGTGGTTATCTGACAATCCAAATTGGTTTCAGAAGCGATTGATCTGGAGACTGTAACCAAAATGACCACACAGGAAAATAGTTCACCTCTATTTTTCCTCCATTTCCCCCTTCCAAACTGTCAAAATCTTGACCATTTCCATTTGTTGACTCCTGGGGGGCATTTCATTAAAGGACTTGTCGGACATTTTATCCGACAAATTTGCTCTCAGCCAATCAGATGCAAGCATTTCAGTAGCTTATAACAGTTTGTCGGATAAAGAGTTAGTTTATACTAAACCTTGGGATTTGGATCAGGATCAGGGACATTGTTAGGTGTGAGGTTAGGTTTAGGTAAGGTTTAGGTTAGGGGTTGGGGTTACCGGTAGGTTTATGTTAAGGGTTTCTGCTAGGGTTATGCTTTGGTAAAGAGTTAGTGTTAGGGTTAGGTTTAGGTAAAGTGTTAGTGTTAAGGTCAAGTTGCATTAAAGGTTTTAGAGTTAGGGTCAGGTTCTTGCTAAAGGGTTGGTGTTTAGGTTTAGATTTATAGGTTAGTATTAGGGTTAGATTCGGGTTATGGAGTATCAGTGGTACTAAGAGTGTGAAGGGGTCAGCAAACGACAGTAATTAATGCAATTTTTGTAGTGGTCCATTCTTAATTTGGTGTTCGACTTTTCAGTGTGACCCTAGTCTCACCCAGATTATTTCTGACTTGCCAACTTCTACATTTTGTGAGAACGAGCTCATCCACTTTTTTTTCTCACAGTTGCCCAATTTCACGAGGCTGCGAGCTCTCTTGAGTATTCTAGGATTAATTTGCATCCAGTTTGAGGGTGAAACAAAATACACGGTTTGCTCTCACACCGAACATTCATTTTGGGATCATTTGTCACTGTTTAGGTGAAACAAAAGCCGTTTGTTTGTCTGTTTTCAACTTTGGGGGGTTACCTGAAAACGACCTGGATTGATATCATAAAGCCATTAGTTCTTTTAATCACCAGGGAATCGAAGGAGGTAAGGGAAATTGCATATTAGACCCCTGATAATTGCACATTAGCCTGTTTAGGGTTTGCAGGAAAAAACAAAATGCTGCTGTTTGAAATGCATACTTTAGGCATGCAATATCAAGACTGTTTGGTCGGTAGCCAGGTAGTATGGGAGCGACTTTACGCACCCTTTAAGGTTTGATTGAGCCCTATTTGAAACGCAATTTTTTGTAATTTATTGTAGTAAGAAAAGTTTGGAAAGTATATTAAAATAGAAAATTGTCAAATCTCAGGTGGGATGGTGGGGGGGGGGGGGGGGGGTGGTAGGGGCTGCAAACATAATTAAGCTAAAAGTACAAAATGGTTAACCTCACTAAAAGCATGATTGTTGGAGGGGAAGGGTAACTAAGTATTCCAAGTGGAAACCCCCACAAAAATAGACTATATGTAGGCCTATATGATTGGGGGACTTCCCCCGTTGTATGTTTACATTCTAGACTTGGCAATACATTGCAAACTTCATGTGCCATTTTCACTTTAACCCTTCAGTTACTGCTGCTACAATGTAATTATGGCTCAAAGAGCTAGATAATTGTACCTTATGGGAAAAAAACCTCTCGTATTGGATGGGTTAAACTTTTTATCAGATTCTTATATTCAGAAAAGCTCCAAGAAAATCTTGGCCTCACTCAAAGAAAAAATTGGTCGTACTATGGACCCTGCCCGAAGATTTCACCTGTATCGTGGGTGCGATATAAAGGGTGAAGGGAACACCAGACTTCAATTGGTTGCGCTCAAAGGTTAATAGTTGGTGAAGGTTAATACTACCCATTTGGGAATGGTAGCAAGAAATTAGATTGTAATTCTTTGGGTTCTTTACAAAGTCCCAGGTGGGAGTGACCCAGTACACTCAAAGGGTGTGTTCAATGTCTGTTTTAAAATTTAAACTCCAACATGAATCATGATACAAAATGCAATTACAAAACATAAAACACAAACGCGATCAGCGGTGCATCATTCAGTGGTGCACCGTTCAGTTTAGAAAATTTAAAGCTGATTATACATTGATTGTCTTTAAATTCCCGCTCTCAAAAACAAACATCTGCACTTTTTGTCACTTGCACTGGAAGCTTCCACTGCGAGAGCACATTTTAAAACTTTTGAGAACTCAATTACGTTCAGTGTCGCATTTCGTTGCATTCGTGATGCTGAAGGTTTTAAAATCGAAGCTGATCGTGATACAAAAGGCATCTCTTCGGCGTTTCAATGTTCCTCCGAATGGAGATCTGAAAGATGTTTACTTTTATGACCTGGAATGGGGACAATTAACACCCACTTTGTTTCTCTTTATATCAGCATTTTGTAATTGCGTTTTTTATCCTGATTCATGTTGTCGTTTTAAATTTGAAAATCAACATTGAACACACCCATAGTACACTCTTTGACTGTTGGGTGGGTGCCTTTTATTTACAGAACTCCCCACTTTAAAGCTGAACTTGAGCTCTGGTAATGGAATCGAAAATCAAGAGAAATTGGCTAAAATTGATTTTGAAATTGATATTTTGTATTCGATTGGTTGTTGAAAACATAGAAATATGATTATAAACAAACTTAAGAAAACTTGCCTGAAGTCTTGCTTGTAACCAAGACTATTATTTGCAATATACCGGTAGGGATTACAAATAGTTTTGTTGCTGACAGAAGGGCATAAAATTTTCTAAATAATATGTAAAAGGCATACTATAGGAAAAGTATTACGTCTGTTTGCCAGCTCCATGACTACATGATAAGCATGTTCTACCGGACATATTGATCTATTTTCTGATCTTTCTATGCTTATTTGTCAGCTGTTGAAAATATTCAATCAAAATTATTTTATATATTTGTCGGTTTAAACATCTAGTACAAGGTTTCTTTGATTATTCCAAATTTATCTAGAAGTTCAGTTTATTAGCTGTTGTTAGTCTAGTCTTATATTACGGTATACAAAATGTACATGTTGAATTGTATCACTAGATATTTTCTCACGGTAAGCCTTAAAGTTTGTTATTAACTTAACTTCAAGGTTTAAACCATGATGAGTCATAATTATGGCTTCTCCTTTTTACAAGGATGGGTGATCATTTCAAATATCAAACAAGAATCGACCAGACTTTCATTGTTAAAACCAGAAGTAATGATGTACATAGAGCATCCGCCGTTTTTTGTACTCTATGATGGAATACTAGTCTAGCAGTATTGGAAAGATGTGAGATGCTGCAAATATCCTGTCTGGAAATATGAAGAAAAAAAACCACACAATATAAAAACAAGTTAGAGAACGAGTTAAGTGATGTCGAAGGTTTGCATCCGTGATTGCCTCGAAGAAGAAGACCATTCTTTGCAGATAACTTACTGGTAACTCTCATATGAGTTCAATTTCAGGCTATCAGCCCACTCGCCTGATTTTAGAAATCCGATGACCTTGTACATGTAGGCCTATATACGTGTGTCTCTCTCCAATCTTTTTCCTCCACTATATATTGAATGAAATACTTATACATAAATCTTCATGTATATCAAGACAATGGATTTTGTTATAAAATATGAATGTCCTTTCTGTAGGCCTACAAGTTGTCCTTAGATTTGAATTAGGACGACCTAATTTAAAACTATTTTCACCCCTCGAATAACTTTATACAGGTATTCCTATTCATGCAGACCTACATATTATGATAGCTTTCTATCTCCTCCTCCCCTATTTCCCTTCCTCAGGTTGAAACGTTACTACAGTACGATGCCGACCCCACTGCCAAGAACAAGCAGGGGAAGACACCTTTGGATCTGGCGGCTGAGTTTGGGAAGGGAAGCGTAGCGGAGCTGCTACTCAACGGCAGACACTGTACGACGCTCATAGCGACCACCTCCCATACTGGTGTAACCATGCACACGCCCCTACACCTTGCTGCCAAGAATGGACACAGTGATGTCATAAGGTAGGATTTTTCTGAAGTCCTGTAATCAAGGGTGTTTCATAATCTGACATCTTAACCCTAGTACCTTACTCTTCCAAAAGCGTAGCCGCTGTCCTGGAGAGGATAGTGCTGTGTCAGGTGCTGTTGGTGTTCTGGGTGATGTGATGACCTTGTGGTGTATATCCTCAGTACACTACCTGTACTTTACTGTATTCTTAAGGTTTAGGGTGTCAGGGTGTTTAATGTGTTGGAAAGACTTTTTGATTAAGGTGACATGGCATTTGCTTAAGTGACATTTGCTCTGGGCTCTAGATCTCTGAATACATTAATAAAATAATAAACTTAATCTAAACAAGAAACAAAATTAAGCATAGATGTACATGTAAGTATAGACCATCTGCATATTGATACATTTCTGCACTTTGTCACCTTTATTTACTTTCTGAAAGACATAGTATGTGCAGTATAAAAAAAAATCTTAAGTAAATAATCTAAAAGTAAAGCAAGGCATTCCTAAAAATATTAAATAACGTTTATCAGTATTTCAAAGTTCATATGTACATTATCAAAAAGAGTCGTACTTCCACTGTTACAATTATGTGAACTATATTCATACATTCAGTTATCACCCTAGTTGTTTACATAGATGTTTGTTTGTGCATGCACGAAGGCATGTCATGAATTTTTACATCCCAATTGACGGGATGCCGAATGTCTCTACCGTACATTGCGAACGAACATCAGCATGCCGCACAGTGTATGTGTTTGTAATCACGTGTTACATAAACGTTGTAGCAACTGGCGGGCTCTCCTTATGACTGAGAGATTGTGACATACGTCATCTGGCTGGTGGGTTGTTATCAGTTGATGGTTTATGATTGATGACATACCAATAAGGAACAGCTGAATGTCATATCACTCTATTACTTATAGACTTCTAGTGGGCGATATGCCGTTCTCATTCATTATACAGTTAGGATATTATGCTCAACTTCTGGAGGGCTATATGTTCATTCATTTTTTTTCATTATACTGTTAATATTATATTAAGCTCAACTTAATATAACTATACAGTGGAAACTTAATATTAAAAGTTCAGATTCATGTACCTGATATTTCTCACAGTCAAAAAAAAAAAAAAAAAAAAAAAAAAAATCAGTTTGTTTTGTTTCTATTGACTTCTGAATAACAAGATACCTGTTATTAACGAGCAAAATTATCTGGGGGGCATTTCATCAAAGGACTTGTCGGACATTTTATCTGACAAATTTGCTCTCAACCAACCAGATGCAAGCATTTCAGTAGCTTATAACAGTTTGTCGGATAAAACATCTGACAAGTCCTTTGATGAAATGCCCCCCTGGTCTCAAGGAACTTGTTATAGAGAGTACATGTACTTCTGTTGCGCCTTATACTATAGAATTTACTTCAAAAGAATGATATATTTGCCTACTTTGCTATTCGTCCTCGAATCGCTTGCCAACCGAATTATTATAACCCCGAGAAAATTTTGTCCCTATTGTTCCCTATCCTATAAACCCCCCCGCCAAACATTAAAGGGCGCCCTCTCCCGATTAGGCCACCCGCAACAAAATCTGTAATCAATCTTCCTCTTTTCTCTTTCGCTGCCGTGAAGATAACAACCTCCGAGTTTTTGTCCTCCTAAAACGGGTTTGAAATTGCAATTTTGTGATATTTTGTGGCTTGTTTTTGGGTGAATCTGTGTTGGACCTCTTGGAGGTCTACCCTATCTGTAAAATTTAAGTGTTTCATTATTTTGGTGGCCGTTTTGCGTTGTTTTTGGACGTGTAATCGCAGACATCGCCTCCCTTTTTCTACCTTACGTTGTGTAGTTTTTGACCGCGGGTTCGGCGCCCTTTGTTAATACATTCCCGCACCTTTACAAATTCGTGCCTGGTATTAGCGGTTTTTGTTATTGTTCTCCCGTTCATTTTAAGCTTTCTTGACTCTCTTATTTAGTAGTTGAGTCTTTTTCTTCATTTGTAATAATAACGTTTCTGTGTTTATTTTTCAGAATGACGGAAAATTTCCTGCTCAAGTTTCAAAGTCGCAGAAGTCTTAGAAGCCTTCTTCTAGACGTGTTTTTTCTGAAGACCAACTTAGAGACACCACATCGTTTCGGGGAGAAGACCTAGACGATTGCTGAGAAGGAACCACGGCTAAAGAAGACGGAGTTCCAGATCTTTCGAGCAGTAAAAAAGTCGGGATTCACAACCCCGCCCGGGGCCGCGTACGGACCGGGTGGCAGCTGGTAAGTCCACACCTACGGTCCTGCGTGCCCCCCGGTAATTCGTCGTCGTGGGAGTCACACTAGTGAACTCTCTGGGAAGGTTCAGTCGCCTATCTCTCGGCCGACCCAGCGACGCACCCGAAACCGATCGTAGGTAAAGCGATCGGGGACGGCAACTCCGTGTATGAGTCTCAGTTCACCTGGGCACTCGTGGGAGTTGTAGTATCGATTGATCGATCGAGGTGCCTTGCCTCCTGAGAGAGATCTTAAATCATCGATAGAGATCGGTATCGTCTGGACGATCGGTATCCAGAAGTATCGATTTCGGACGGGATCGATCGTTACAGATCCGATTCCCGACGATTCGATTATCTCTAGATCGATCATTTCCAGAATCGATTCCCCCGCGGATCGATCTTTCAGAATCGATTCACCCCGGGATCGATCATTCCGGAATCGATTCCCCCGGGATCGATCACTAATAGATCGATACCCCCGGGATCGATCACAGAGGGATCGCCAAATCCAGTATCGATTACAAAATGGTATCGATCACTGACGGTTCAACGATAGCGGAATCGATCGCAAATCGTCCGATTTTTTCAGAATCATCATCAATCGATCGATTCCTTCGGGAAGATTGTTTTCTGTGGATTCTACCTCACCCGATTCGATCTCTAATAGATCGATCGCGTCGTCTTTCTAATCGCAGAATGGTTTCGATTCCAGTGGAGGTTTTGTCTGATGGAACGAATCATAATCAATGGCTGGTTAATCCTGAATCGGTTGTGATGGAGCGTTCTTCTAATTCATCTTCGAACTACACCAGAGCGTTCAAAACAGTGGAACCCAATTCTGCACAGTGGTCAGGAATTCAATTGCTTCGAGTTCACCAAAACCGGTCTAACACTAGATCCAAAGCTCCAGCAGCTCTGGGAGCCCCTCCACAGTCGCGAAAGTTTCTTCGACGCCTTCGATTTTAACAGAGCTAGGAGAACCTCCGGAGGGAGCTCTCGAGTGGTACAAGAATTGTTAGAGCGAACAAACGTTCGTCAGCCTCTCAGTTATCTACACAGACAACTTATGTGCATGACGTACAGCCCAGCATACTCGCCCCAATATGGAGCCGATCTTGATAGAGTCTCGAAATGAGGAATTTCAGGAGTCTTCTAGCGAAGAGAAGAAGAGATTTTCACCACGGATCATCGCTCCAACCCTTCGCATCACTCACTGGACCTCATCCTGAGGAGACTGTTCGTCGCAGCCTCATCAACGCAGCCTCATCAGTATGCATAGATGATCAAATCCCGCAAAGTCAGGATTGTGATTCGGAGGGAGACACACCAGGTCAAGAGCAGCCCGCGTTGAAACTTCCGGAGGAGAATCTAGGCTTCTTTAAGAAATATGCACCAGAAGCGGATTCGAGCCGGAGGAGAAAACAGGGGCGAAAGGATTCTTGGCTAGAAGTTCAGAAAGAATCAGAACTTCAGACTTAGGCTCCCGGAGACGCACAAAGAAGAGTTTAAAGGAGCTGCCAAAGTCTCTAAAACACAAAACAAGGGCTTTGGGTAAGCTAGCTTCCCAATTCTATTTCATCAAAGAGGATGAAGATCGTTCTTAGATAGCAAAACTCTCTCTCCGAACTATCAAGACGCAGTCAAAGATGCACATTTACAGTCGCATCTCATGGACAAGAAAGGCGCAAAAAAGAGCCTTATCAATATCACGGAGGTCAGGCTTTCTGTGATCAACATATGCTTATCGAGTGCTAGCGGCGTGAGGGAACTCAACATCTCAACAGATGATAGAGAAGAGATTCTTGAAGCTTTAAGAGAAGTGTCAATCGTTGATGGTGTCCCAAATGGCGGTAATCCAAAACACCTCGGACAGAGAACGCAGGGAAAGGCGTTATGAAGAGACTCAACATTAGGAATCCTTGATTCCGATATGCTGGATAGAGATACCAGTTGACTCACCCTTCTCGTGGGGATGACTTCTCAGACGTCTTCAAAAGGAGATCGAGCTCAGAAGAAGGCTCAAGAGCTTTCAGAATCTGTTAGGGAAGTTAGAAAGCAAGAAGTCGACTACTTTCAAGCCTCAATCGAGTTTCTGTTCCAGCAGCCGCTGAAGTCCTATGTTCTAGCTCTAGGAAGCGGAAGTCCGATCAGAGCTCGAGACCACATCAGTCTTCACAGGCTCACTACTCGCCAACCGCAATATATCAAGATCAACCTATAATACGTTGAACCTAAACGGGAGTCCCACATCAGACCCAACGATCGCGTGGGGGAGTAATGCCACCAGAGCCGAGGAAACTCCAGAAACTCTTCAGGATCTGCCTCATCCTCTCAGCCCTTTCACAGGGTGGGAAGCGCCTCCAGGGACTTCCCACCCAGCGTCTGGGGTCGGGAGTGCCAGTAGCGAGGCGACTTCGGCACTTCCGTGCGAAATGGGAGACAATCACAAGCGATGTCTTTATTCTATCTCTCTTTAAACAGACGGACTCAAGATCGATCTAGAGGCCACTCTTCCCGGAGGTGTCCTCCGGACCCGGCAACCAACTCTATCCCCATTTTCCAGGAGCACATCTCAAAAGAAATCTCGTTGTCCTGGAAAAGGAGCGATAGAAGAAGGTACTTTATACAAAGCTTGTGCCTGTCCCCGATTTTTCGTAATCCCAAACGCGGGGGATCACTAAGAGTGATCCTAATATGAAGGCCATAAACAAATTCATAACACAGTCGCATTTCCGCATATGGACACCTTACTACCAATCCTTCCCTCCTAGGAAATCAAGGATCTAGCAGTATCAATAGACCTTCAGGACGCATACTTCATGTCCATGCATGTTTCGCGGAGAAATCTTCTGGGATTCCAAGTTCGGGGGCAGACCTACAGATACAGGCTCTCCCCTTCGGTCTGCGACAGCTCCGAGGAGTATTTACCAGGGTGATCGGGACCCTGATGTCTACCTCAGAGGCCCGAGGACTCAGAATCTTTTCCTACTTAGACGATTGGATCTTAGTCGCGAACTCGGAGGAGCATGACTCAAAGACCATGTGGAGCTCCTAATCACGACCACGCAAGAACTGGGATTTATAATACCTGGAAGTAAGTCGAAAATGACCCTCCCTACGCATCGCCGATTATTTAGGGGTGCTCACTAGCACTTAGCAGACCACCTGGAAGACCTCAGCCAGCATAGAGCGTGGTAGAGACTGATCAACCTACAGATCTTCGGTTTCAGCAGAAGAGTCCAAGCAGTAATTTGGCCAAGTGGTAGGTACTTACGAGCCTGTGACTATTACGACGGATTGCAGACCTTTTGTGAGAACTTTCAGAGTTCACTTTTTAAAATCACTTCTAAGCCCGAACACAATAAGTTCGCCAGGAAGATGACTCCGTGTTCGTCGGAGATGAGATGCATTGATTCGTGCAATGGTTTAGACGAGGATTTTATCTCTCAAGGAAAGCGTTCTCTTGCCCTCTTCGTCAGATCCGTGACCACGGACGTCATCTCCAAAAGCGTGGGGAGGCCATTGTCAGGATACATGGTTTCAGGACGAAAATGGGACCTTCAACACCGTTACCACAAAAACATATAATATTTCTGGAAAATCTAGCGAGTTGGAACAGTCATTAATTCATTTTCAGGAGCCTGTGCTCAAACCAGACAGGTTCTTCATCTTGGAGGACAACACAGTAGTAATGTTCGAAATAAAAATGAATAAGAAGAGAGGAACACACTTTTGACTCTGAACAGATTGACTTTTCAACTATGGATGCTGTGCAATCGAGAGAACATCGTCGTCGATGCCTTCACATTCCCAATGGAAGTGGAGAATGTGCATGGCGGACTTCCTTTCCGAGAGGAAAAGTGTCTTCCGTCGTGAATGGACCTGTCTGGCTAAGATTTTCTCGCTGTATAAGCCAGAGTGACTCAGACACCTCCGAGGATTATGACCTTACCAGGTCATGCATGAACAATAATTCGATATTTTTCTCAAAATAAGGAGAGAGGCGACAGCGCGTGGACGCATTTTCAATTGCCCTGGACAGGTCTAAAGCGGTATGGTTCCCTTCAACTTTCCACTAGTTCTCTAGGAGCATCAGAGAAGCAGAGCATGCTGATTCTTCATGCACACACTCGGCGCCAGACCCGAGGTGGTTTAAGATCTTCTTCTCTATTGGTGACGGGAACTTGCAACTTCATGGTGCAAGGATCTGGTTCCCAACAGTGCGAGAGTCCTTCTACGACATCACGCGAGCACCTCAGATTGACCCAGTCTGGGCCGTTATGGCGGTTCCGCCAGAGAGAAGGCTTCTCTAGACGTGCAGCCTCACTTTTAGTGGACAAGCAGAAGGAGCCTCACCAGAAAGGTTACTCTTCAGACTGAATGCATATGTATATAGTATTGGTGTAAGAGAAAGGAAGCCAAGAGAAGCTTCTTTCCGCGGTATAGCTGAACTCTCATAGCGCTTTACGAAAGGAGAAGTCACTATGCCACGAACTTAAGAGGTTACGAATCCGGTCGCTGGCTATTCACATAGGATTTGAAGATGGATCGTCGGGTGACCCGACATTTCTTTCTCGCAAATTGCTGCCGGCTTTATTTTCGTCTAAGATATAGGGTAGTGGTTAGGGGTTGTAATAGGGATTTTATTAGGTTAGGGTTAGGTTTAGGGTAGGGTATAAGTGTAAAGTCTGGTTGAAGTTAGTCATTCGATATAGTGTATGGAATTTATAGCGGGAGCAATGTCGGCGCGAGGCATATTCGTTGGATTCGGATCGTCGGTGTCTTTGCTCCTCGGATTATCAGCCCTGTTACGTTCTCTATCTCTCAAGAGACCCATTTCAGGCCGTTAGTTACCCTCTTGGAGTCTCCAAAGGTGTTAGAAGTCATTAGCGAAGCCTCTTTCGAACACTCCGTCGGCATCTCTGCTAGACACAACGATAAAGACATGTTTTCTGTTGGCAGTAGCATCAGGACAACGAGTGAGCTGTCTTCATGCTCTGTCAATCGCAAGAGACCACATAAGATGGGAGAACGGGGTGTCCGTTTGATCCCAACGCGAAGTTTATCCGCTAAAACCAATCAGAAACTTCGGTCCTGTAGAATATTTTCTTCGCGCCACCACCAAGTTTTCGTCAATACGAAGGATAAAGTATGTGCCCCGTGAGGGGTCCTAGTGTGTCTACCTGGACTAAATTGATACAAGAATCTACGAAGAATCAGACATGTTTCGTACTAATTACCTAAAAGCTCCTTCGTCTCTCAGCTATCTAAAAGCATCTTACAGGATGCATTGTTAGCGGATCAAAGCTCAGGCTCTTAACGCCAGATCGGTGTCTGACTCTACTAACCTACAGAACGCACGACACAGGAGCGATCTAGGCGTCGTCTGGGCCCTGTTCCAGGCGCTTCTGTTGTAGTAAGATTAAGAGCCGCTTACTGAGGAGAAAGTCAGAATTCTTTCACGATCTTTACTTACTTAAAGATATTCCCGCGGTTGGTAACGGAAATTGTTTTCCATCAGTTCCTAATCCATGCTGCGGCAGCATCTTCTATAGTCAACATAAATCTCCGCGGTCTTAGGGCGCTCTCTCCCATCTCCCCAGTTATCAACAATTCGTGTGCGCAGGACTGTTGGCTAACGCGATCAACGACTTAATGCAAAGTAGGCTAAATTACTATCATTCTTTTTAGATAAGTAAATGCCAATAATCAAATGTATCACTAATTTTATTATTGTTTCACAATAACAGAAACTTATTATATGTCCTGCGACCTAACAAATCCCTCCCGCAACACCCCCGGCACTCCACATTAGCTACGCCTATACCCGTGAATTGTGTTCAGGCAGGAAAAGATGTAAAATTGAGGATGTAAGTCACTTATAAACAGAATTTAAGTATAGTCATTGTGAGCTAGCACTGTACTGATGGGTCTATCATAACCAATGCTTTCTAATCCTCCATCGAGTGAGCAGAGAGGGCGCTCTCGCTTTATGTTTTATGGCGGTAGGAGGTTGTATCAGCTGCCGAGATAGGAAACAATAGGGACAAATGTTCTCGAGTTATTATATATTCGGTTGGCTAAGCGATCCTGAGGCACGAAAAAATAGCAAAGTTAGGGCGTTGCAAAGAATCCTATAATAATTCCTTTATTGGTATAAATAATTAAAATTTGAGTTGATATCCAATTCCTGCTTTATGGTCATTCTATACCTGTACCTGCTTACTAAAGTGCACATCTTATTTGGTAACATAAATAAATACACACCCAATCAATGCGACTTGGTTAAATATACAAGTACATAGACTTCTGTGCAGTTGCAAGTATATAAGGGTTTTAGATGGTAGTCACAGTCAGAAGATGAAAATTAAAGCTAAATGATGTATCGTATATCGCAATGTAAGCAAAGAACGTCAGTTATTCGAGCAAGTGTTTCTATACCGTGTGCAGTAAGTATGTCGACCCCTACGTCATTGCTTGTTTTGAATATGTACTTATGGGAGTAATGATTCCGGCTTTCAAACAAATATGCAAGACTTAGCTGTTGAAATTACCTATTTTTATGCTGCATAGATGAACTCTGTGTGATAGTAAAAGTAGAGCTATGCTTGTTTGAACTTTCACCAAGAATTTCAAGATCTCAACCTCCTTTTTGACCATTGAAAACTGGTGGACAATAATAACAGGAGGAAGAAGGAAGTACTGAGAAGCGAAATTAAATGTATGTTAAATTAGCTCAAACTTGGAGAAAAGAAGGGAAAATGAACAAGGAGATATCCAAGTCTGGCTTAGGAGCTTGGTCACAAGATGGGTTCAATGCTTGTGCAATGCCAGGAAAGACGGGGTGAAGAATAAACATCGATCAGTTAGGCCGTCTTTACTATAGGTCAAGCTTAGATAAAATTGGACAGATCGTGGGTCCGGCGTCATTGACCCCTGGGGGAAAATATCTTCCGTTAAATTGCTGTTTCAGATAATATTAATGTTAACTGATATATCATAAATCAAAATATTGTTTTTATACTAATTAAATTCATTCAAAAGATGAGTTATACTACACTTTTGTATATCCTATGTAAGGGGGCGACAATACTTATTGCACACGGTATACATGTAGGTCCATTCACATTCAAGATATAAAGTTGAATATCATCTCTTTATATTATAATGACTTTTGTTGCCAGAATAGGGCTTAAGGTCTGTTCATATTCAAGAAATAGATTTGATCATCATATTATTATTCTATTAGCTTCCTTGCAGTCCTCAGGCCCTGCATGCAGTAGGGCCCCCCAGGTCCAAGTTGCAAGTGGGTTTTAAGTAGATAGGAATAGGGTAAAAGTTAAATAGTGCTAAGTGCCTAGAGTCCAAGTTTGAATTTAAGAATTAAAACCGAATATAGAGCATTTGTCACTGGATCATGTGGCCTGCAATTGTTCATAAGTGAGCAGATTAAGTGTAGCGATATACATTAGGAAGCAATATTCACCCTAATTTAAGTGTGTGTTAAAATAGAATACAGAGCAATCATCATCGCTGGGTCGTACAATCGTTCATATGTGAGCAGATTAGGTTTAGCGATATACATTAGGAAGCAATGTTCACCCTGACTTGAGTGTGTGTTATTTCTGATAATATACAATGTTGATTAGCTTGTTGATTACTGCTGATATTACAGTTGACATAATGATCCTGGCAGTCAGTTCAAGGAGAATTCTTTCTTCCTTCAGTGATATACATGTAGTGTCAAAAAATGTTTCTCCCGCTTGCTGACCCATATTTATATCACCTTTTTAAAAATCTCAAAATTAGTTTCATTATATAAGAATCATTCAGATGTGAATTGCAATTTTCTTCTTATTGTATGAGATAGTATAGAGTGAATTGCAAAGTAAAAGATACATTTCGTTTTGATCAGCGTACAGAATGGGTACTGGTAATGTTTGACGTATTTTTGAAATTTTTATGACACATATACATTTGTAATATGCAGTGTCGTTTTAGCTTAAGAACTTGTAAGGTGTTAATTAGTTTCAAAACAATTAAAGTGTATGTATGCATTATCAGTACATACCAGATGGCTTTATTCACTTCATATTTAACAAGATATCTCAACATTTCACATCCATTATTTTAAGTATAGGCCTACATATTTATGATTTATCAAAGGAAGATATGTGAACCATCACAAAGAATCAATAATAACAGTGGAATAACAAGAAAGCAAAGGCATATATAAGCATAGTATACTAAATAATTCAAGTGATGACTCCAACTGATTTCAAAGTCAAATCTAGTGACTCAGATTTCAATTGTCTAGTAATAATGCTTACTTTCTCCTCCAATGTCTCCTCTAATTCTCATTACATCTTAATACTGTCCCCTGAAGCTGCGTCACCCTCCAAGTAAGATTCCTTTCCGATTTGTTATCAAACAGGACCCTTATTGACGCTGGCATTGACTTAAACAGAGAAACGCCTAACGGGACAGCCCTTCATGAAGCTGCTCTGGCAGGCAAATCGGAAGTCGTCAGGCTATTGATTATGGTGAGTAGGCACGCCCTCTTGTGTCAGGTTTCATGGTCGAGTGGTTGGGGTACTTGATGATTAATGCTCAGGTCGTAGGTTCAAGTAGTCTACAGATCCATTTGTCCTTCCAAATGGTATTCAAAATTAAGTTTTTATAAGTAGATGCCTAGTGGGGACTCTGGGATAAGGGCGTGTTTGAATAGATTTGCTAATCATCTGCACAGACAATTCAAGGATTATTCCATACTGCTGTTGGTAATGAACCTAAGGGCTACTTCTTGTAGTATTTTAAGATGCTGTTATAATTATTCTTGCTAGTACTTTACTCATTCTATTCTAATATAATACCACCAAGCGCTGTAAGTGAACTGTTGTTTTGCTTTTGCACCTTTGCTTCACTAAGAACTTCTACTACCGTATACACGCCAGTGCCCGGACAGTTTTGTCGTTTTGGTAAATTACACGTAATTAAAGCATCGTTTCACGTAATTATTTCAGTTGAGTGGTAGCCAATTTCCTTCCGGTTATTTTAGTGTTATTTTCCAGTCATGTCCAGTTCGAGTTTGCGTGGAATGGCGATTTCGCTGGACCCTTGCAATCGGTCAGTTTCCGGACAGCTCTTCCAGTGGCCGGACAAGTAACATTTCACAAACCCGACAGTAGAGGGCCACGTAATTACACGTAAAACGGGCGCTGACTATATCTCTTTTTAAATTTGTTTAGTTTTGGTTTTGTTATTGTTTTCTTTTGCTTAGTTTTTTTTTAATGGGGGGGGGGTGTTTGTTTGTTGTTGTTGTTGTTGTTGTTGTTGTTGTTATTTTAGGCTACTCATATGTATTATCTTACTGAGGCGTGAGTGGAATCAGGATGTGTAGAATGTGAGAGAAGTGAAACAAATAGATTAGAAAATCTTCTGAAAAAACTTGTTTTTCAACCGGAAACAAAATTACAAAATAAATCAGCTACAGATTTAATTACAATTTTTACTGTGTTATATCATCTTTTAAGTTTATGTGTCTTTAACTTTCACACATCAACTCATGATTATACTGAAATATTCCTTGCTTTCTTTATTTTGGAGTTTTGCATGTAATCGTTGTTCTGCATCATGATTCCTGTCTTTTCTCTTTAAAAATTCACCTTTCCCGTTTTTGTTTTTATCTTTTTTTTTTTTGCTTATTATAATTATGATCATGTCTGTTAATTTTGAACATTCTCGATCTTTAGCCTTATAGTTGAAAAGCCTCTTCGAGTTGGCAAAGACTTTACTTAAATATATACAGTGTCTATTTACCGAACAACTGGTTAGTTGACCTACCCGTGATTTATTAATTTGTTGTCATATCACCAGTGGCGTATTAGGGATTCAAATGCGCGGGAAATGATGACTTTGCGCCCCCCCCCTTTTTTTTTTTTTTTGTCTACTCCAGTTCTGCTCAACGATTTGTTTAGTTATATTGTACCAGTGACATATTTTTATCCCCAGACATGGGGATGATTGCCGTTCTATTACATACACGTAGCTTATTTCAATTTTTCATTTCATCTGTAAAAACCTTTAATTTAATGTGAGCGTGAAGCGCAGAGCAGAAAATTTGACTTCTTGCTTACTCCAATCTTCCATTTAACAATCATGAATACAGATTTTGTTATTCAACGAAGGATACAATTAAAAAATGCCTACCTTCGGCGGTATCAAAAGGCCTATAGCACAATATGCATTCGATTCTTTTAAGTAGGAAAATAATAATTTTAAACCTTTTTTGTGTGGTCTCCCTTAAATGATTTAAACATATGGAAAGATTAACAATGCCGTGC